>PVLA01008036.1:0-94819 GCA_004027455.1 Hydrochoerus hydrochaeris | reverse complement strand
GTGCCAGCAGAGGCCCACCTGGCCGGGGAGAAGCAGAAAGGAAATCACGCAGCCTCCCTGGGTGCCAGCAGAGGCCCACCTGGCCGGGGAGAAGCAGAAAGGAAATCACGCAGCCTCCCTGGGTGCCAGCAGAGGCCCACCTGGCCGGGGAGAAGCAGAAAGGAAATCACGCAGCCTCCCTGGGTGCCAGCAGAGGCCCTGCTGGCCGGGGAGAAGGGGCAAAGAAGCCATGCAGCCTCCCTGTGCGCTTGCAGAGGTCTGACTGGCTGGAAAGAAGCAGCAAGGAAACCGTGCCGCCTTGCCTAGGAGACATGGACAGAGAGGAAAATATAAGCCGTGCACCTGAAATTCCTGAAATGATAACAACTGAAGTAAAGAAATAGCTCCAGGAAGCTATAAAAGAACTCAGAACAGAAATAAGAAGGTAAAAGAAATGATAAATGTAATGAAAGAAACGCTGAACACATCTAAAGAAGACATATTAAAAAATTAGAGGAACAATGAAAACATAGATACAAATCACATGTGAAAAAGGCAAAATATACCTAGAATATAAAGTTCTACAACTCTATAAAAAGACAAAAAGTGGGCAAAGGTTCCATTCAGAGACTTGTCCTAAGAAGACATATCAATAACAATAAGCACACAAAAAGACACTCAGTATTACTAGCAGGTGGAGAAACGTAAATCAATGCCATGAGGAGACACTACTTACAGTGGATTTTAAATGTCTGATAATTACAGGTGTTGACAGGATGTGGAAAAATCAGGACTTTGGAATGGTGTGGTCTCTTGGGAAAACAGTCTGGTAGCTGCTCCAAAAGTTAAATAAATATAGAGTTACCATATGACTCAGCAATTCTACTTCTGGACATACGCCCAGCAGAATTCAGAATATATGTCCATGCACAAACGTGTACACAAATGCTCATCTCTCGTGATCATCAAAATAGCCACAAATGGATGAACAAATCCACAGAATGTGGCACATCCATGCAATAGTGATTTGGCCATAAAAAGGACCTTTATGTGGAAAAGCCTTCCAAACATTCAGTAAAATGAAAGAAGCCAGTTGCAAAAGACCACATATTGTCTGATTCCATTTATATATAATGTTCAGAGGAGGGAAATTTATACAGTCAAAAAGTAGATTAGACATTTCTTAAAGCTGGGACAGGGGTGTGTGTGTGTGTGTGTGTGTGTGTGTGTGTGTAAGAAGAAGAAAGTGAGAGCTCAAAGCGTACAGGTTTCTTTTTGAGGCAATGAAAATTCTCTCACATTGGTTGCATGTGTCTGAATATTCTAAAACACCTGAATTACACACCTGAAATTGGCAAAGTGTATGGCACATGACTCACACCTCAGCAGAGATGCTATCAAAAACAACAGGAATCAGCCAGAGGAGCAGGGCAGTTGCCCCTTACATGTGCCCTAGTCTGCCCTGCCTCTGCCACCCTGTCACCAGCACTGAAGGAAGGTAAGGCTTCACTTGCACATCCAAGTCTATTCCTCACACCATGCTTGTTTCTCTTTCTTACTTTACACCTGTCCCAACCCAGATGCAACGCATTTTGTGACCCCTATTTTAAGCCACTCAGTAGAAATAAGAAGCCAGACAACAGGAAGTGCAGCGCTACAGTCAAACCACCTGTACAGGAAGTGAGGCTATGCCATGAACTATGTGTGCAGGTGCTCAGCTGTTTGAGCGGGTTCTGGGGCCAGGTCACTGCAGAGGTCAGTGCTCACGACAGCCTTTCCCAGGATGGCAAGCTCGAGTCACGCTGCTGTTAGCTGATGAGGGTGTGCGGAGGCAGGGCCCAGAGCAAAGGACAGTCTTCAGGACAGTCCTGATCAGAGGAGCCTGCCCATCCCTATGAACAGTGCAAGCTGAAGTCCCACCACAAGCTAAACACCACCAATTGCTCCTTGTGAAGCTGGGAAAAGGCCCACAGGACAGTGCCATGGGACATTCCTTGGACAGGGACAGCCCAAAGGCCACAGCTGATCTGTGACTGGAAGATTCTGCTGTGCACTATTATTGTTATGGGTGTCACTGTTACTATCTTGGTTTTAGTCTGCCTTATGTTTATTACTTCCAGGATTCATTTTTACATGTTCAATAGTAAGAATTTCCTTTTAAACAAGGTTTAGTTTTCATGACCACATAATAGTCCACTGAGGCAGAGATGTAGACATCTGAGATTCTGTTTTTTTGTTTGTTTTCACTTCTTATTCCGTGCTTGACTAGATTTTTTTAAATGAACCTAAAGGTCAAACAACTCAAATAATCTACAAGAAGTGAATGGTCACAAGCTGTAGAGAGGAAAAACAAGAAGCCAACCCCTTCCTGTTAGCTGATCAGTGCACAGGCTGGGAGACAAGAAGAGCTGAGCTCCCAGCCCACCAAGCAACCAGCTGACCTGGAGAAACACAGGCTGGGATGACAGCTACTGAAGTAGAAAAAAACTTAGTGTACAGTGTTTTATATTTGACTGACTTTGCAGGCCTAAGGCTGGTGGCCTAAGCATCTCTTTGGAGGATAACAACACAAAATGTAGCAACTGCGTGGGGGATTGTCTTCTGAAGGTGGTAGCCATTGTTAATTCCCTATTACCTTGTTTTAAAGTCCTGTACCTTTTTCATTGTTTTGTTTCGATTGATTTTGTTTTAATTTTACTATGTTTGATGGTGTGGGCTGATATTTTGAAGATAACAAGAGGCATTATGGTAGCCATTGTTGATTTCCTATTATTTTCTTTTGAAGTCCTGTATCACTTTCATTGTTTTGTTTTGATTGGCTTTATTTTGTTTTATTTTGTTTGGTTTTCTTTTCTTTTCTTTTCTTTTCTTTTCGTCGTTTTGAGACAGGGTCTCATTATGCAGTTCAGGCTGGACTTGACCTCACTTTGTAGCCCAGGCTGGTCTGGAACTCACAGCAATCCTCCTGTCTTAGCCTTCCGAGTGCTAGGAATACAGGCATGCACCAACAAGCCTAGCTGTGGTTTTATTTTTTTTAAAGGAAAAGAAAAATGATGGATAATAATCCACAGTCTACACAGCAATGTGGCTGGTGGGGGTGGCACACCATTTACGGCAATAAGACTAAAAAATAATAATAACCAGAGGACTAAATTTTTCTACACCCTGGGTATTGCCAAGTCCCTATTAGCCAGTAGCAGGGACAGGGTCAAGAAAGAAACCTGGAAAAATAGAAAAGGCAGATACATCTTTGAGACAGAAATTCCTTTGGTTTAGTGCTGCTTATATAATAACATTTTAATCTTAATTTAAAGACTGATTGAAAGGAGATTGTTAGGTAACTAATAGTGTGGCTAATTGGTGGATACGGAACAGAAGTCACAAAGGTGATGGGGGAATGATGAGACTTTTAGAATGAATCAGACAATCTGAAGACCTTGCCAATTATGCAGTTGATGGGATTTAGATACAGCTTTTAAATCATGGATTAACCCCACATCGCAGCCCAGAGGAGCAAGCAAAGCCACCCTGGGCTCGATGGCCCTCACTCACTGTGGTGATGCCCCTGGCCTCCTGGTAGGCCACGCTCACGACATCTGTGGCACTGCTGTTGAGGAAGAAGTAACCAGAGCCTTCTTTGACATCGAGTTCTACCTGGAGGAGGAGACACCACAGGAGACTCACGTGTGGCCAGGCCAGGTCCCCCCACAGTGGACCTCAGGGAGGGGAGGGCACAGGGCCATACCTGGATGCTAGGATGGTTGTAGATGGTCACTTCCTCTGGGATCACCCACACATCCTCCACCAGAATGAGGTCGATGGAGGCCGACACAGGCAGGAAAGGATCACGCTGTAAAGGTAAGGTCAACGCCATCAAAACTACAAAGCCACAGCCACAGTAGGTCATCTTGTCACTGCAGGCTGCCTGCTATGTCCCAGACACCAACCCCAATAAAATCAAGTGTTTCTGAGTCCAGGGAACAGCCACACCTCCCTTGAGCTCCATGCAGGTAAAATGAGTTGCCACCTCCTTCTCTGTGGACAGGGGAAGTGATTATCAATGGGGCCACGTAGGCATCAGCCCTGTGCATCCCTTTCAGCGACTCATACACATGCCCAACCCTCAGGGCCTTGGGAAATACCAGCTGCCACATGCAAGGAGGACAGGGGCCTGTGCACATAGCAAAGCTGCTGACATACCCAGGGAGTGGTGGGCCAGGCTCCAGGGAAGGATATTCCTGGCAGCTCACAGAGGACAGGACAACCTTCATTCCCTCAGAACTCTACTGATCTGTTTTCTGCCCTGTGTCACTGAAGGACAAATACTGAACATGACACAGTCACACAGCCACACAGTGACATTTTCAGTGACAGACCACGTGTGCAATGTGGTCCCATGTGACTATGTTACCTAGAGATGCTGTAGCTATCTCTGTGATTGCATGCTACAGTGTCACATGAGGTGACATCACTTAACAGTGGTGTGGCCATCCTGAAGCAATGTATGACTGCTCCATGCCAGGCACTATGGGTCATGCAGGGCATAGTGGCTACCTGTGGTGAAGTTTTATTCTGACAAGAGGGCTGAGAAGAGTGAGGCCAGGGCAGCAAGGTATTGGCCAGAGTGAGTACAGCAAGGATCCTGCAAGCCATAAGGGGGTCTGAGCAGGACAGAAGCTCTCAGGTGAGCAGAGTCCTAACTTAGGAGGCCCTGAGTGGTGCCAGGAGCTAGAGTTGCCCACAGGGATGAGCGAGCTCAAGGTCCAAGAATGTCAGTATCAGGCCCAATGCGGGGGGCAGTGCGCACAGGAAGTCACTTGCAAACCAACGGCTTCTTAGCGCTGGAGAGAACGGTAAGGAACTGAGCCATCAAGGACAGGAATAGGGCATCCTCCACAGGCACTGCCTTCCAGTACTGATGCAAGCACTCTGTGACCTTCTGTCTGGGAGGCACCGGAGCAGCTTGCATCCTGGCATTTGACCTCCTGGAACCAAGCTGCACCTTTGCTTTGCAGCTGGCATCTGCCACATCCACTTTAGTCCAATAAAGCTGGGGAGCTCCTAGGTGGCAAAACACCTTGGGAAACCTTTCCTAGTCTGACCTCAAATACATGCATGTGTTCCCTACTAGCATCACCTATGCCTGGGACCCCTAAGAGACACCAGGGTAGGAGGGGCCACCTATAGGTGGAGATGGTGTGTACAGACAGGGCCAGTGGTGAGTTTGAGTGCAAGGCCCAGGGCACAGGTGCTCAGAGACCTGCAGTAGGAGAGGCCACTCCAAGCCCAGGGCTCAGGTACAGGCCTCATAGGACTGAAGGCCACAGAAGCCTGAAAAGAGTGTACATGCAGTGGGGGAGACAGCCACCCAGTGGGTCAGACTAGACTGAGCAGCAGGGTTAGGGAACTAGGTTAAGGCCCAGCGGGGGGCTCAGGACCTCAGACACCAGACAGGATTCCAGCAGAAGCAGGAACAGCTTGGCCTTGCCCATGGCCCTGCCCGCTGGGGCCCCCAGAAAGGTACCGGTTGCTCTGCTCTGGCTGCGATGAGGTGGGGCTGCTGGTAGCCAGTTGCTGTGGCAGAGATGGCCGTTACTCCTGATGACTTGTGTACCGAAATGGCCTGCAAACCTGAGTCCAGAGAGGGGAACCGACATTGGATGTTGGCCTCACGGATGCCTCTGAAGCCACACTCCACCCCCAGGCACTGATCTGAAGTTTTTTCTCAAAATTGATGACCATATAGTTATACCATAAAGATACCGGGGCAAACAATGCCAAGGAGCCGCTGAGCTGAGTAGGGGTGACAGCGGCTTCTGGCTAAGAGAGGTAAGGCACAGGTCTAGGGCTGGGGCTGGGCTGAGTCTGCTCTGTAACCCAGGGGTGGAGACGTCCTGCTCAAAAGCCTGCCTCACACAATGCAAGATGAAAGGAAGCCAGCAAGCTCATGCTGCCTGCTGAGTTGTAGCTCTGAATGACGGGAGGCCTACATACCTGGGGCTCTAACGGGAACTACCTGCCTTGGGACACGTGTCTGTCTGGGACTCCACTAGTCTCCTCTCTTCCTCCCCCAAACCTGAGGCTCAAGTCCCCAGCTCACCATGCAACTTCTTCTGTCCACTCCCATCATCCTGGAACACCAGCTGCAGTGGCAGGTCCTGCTCGATGCTGGCCAGTGATGGCCGGGGAGACTCCCACTGGATACTGAGAGAGCTGAAATTGTCGAACTGGCGGCCCTGATGATCATAGGCAGCCAGGTCCAGCAGAGGATTGCGGTGGCTGGAGACTGGAACCTACAGAGGTGAAGATCAGAGGCTGGGGCCACAGCCAGGGCTCAGTGGGTCCTGGGTGTGTGTGTGTCCCAAACCAATCTTCTCTGCTTCTGGCCACCAAGGTACACCAAGGACACCAAGGCTGCCCAATCCAGCCTCTGACTCCAGGCTTCAGTTCTGAGTAGGCTGAAAGCCTCTGGCAAAGTCTGGAGGCAATTTTGAGTCAAATCTGGGGAATAGCCAGTACAACTGGCATTTAGAAGAGATCAGCAATGCCGCTAGATACCCTCCAACATACAGGAAGACCCTGCACAAGAGAACTAGCACCAACGTGGGACCTCCCACCCCAGCCAGTCTGCTCTCCCGCTTCTTCCCACACCATTCCCAACCCTTGCCACCCACCATGCCCAGGCACACTTCAGTTCTGCCACAAGGAGTCCCCCTGCAATCTAATGCAAATGCCAGCACCAACACCTAAGATGTCTTGGAATCCCCAGTTTGCAAAGAAGCCTTCACAGTCAAGTCCTCAGCTGATCTGGAAGTGTCCAGGGGAGGCAGATGTGTGGCCCCCACACTGCATAGAAAGTATCTGACCCAGCTGTACTTCCTGCTCCAGAAGGTACAGACACACCCGGCAGAGACACAGGAACCACACAGAGACCACCTCCTGAGACTGCTTTAGATGCAAGTGCTGAGGGTCATTTCAGAAATGGGGCATCACAATCACCATGCAAGGGGGAATGGGGCCGCTGTGAGCATCCTTCACAAAGTGGCCTAATTCTCTGTCGAGGAGCAGTTCTAATGGGGGTATTGTCCTCTCTGACCCTTGGGGTGACCATGTGATTCCAGCCAGTAAATTATGACAAATGACTTGTGACAATGCCAGGGGGAAGTAGTAATGCCACAACATCACCTGCTGTGCTGCTTCTCTCCCCGGTGGCTCCTGGTGGCCACTCACAGCCTTAGTTTATTTATTTTTTTCTTATTTATTTATTGAGTACTGGGAACTGGACTCACACACAACCTTGCAGGTGCTGTGCCACTGTACTATAGCCTCAATCCCAGAGCCTTGGTTTAGGACGAAGATAACAGCACCACACAGCAGGGTACCAGGGCCAATTTGAGAGGCATGTGGTCAAGAAATGAGCTTGCGTTAACCCCAGCCATTTGGCCAGGGGAAGCTATTTGCTACCGCAGCATGGCCTGTCCCATCCTGATGGACAGGGTCCCCCAATACCCACCTCTATGGGTGCCTTCCCATCCCTCAAACTCCCTAGTCCCTGACAACCCCTGAGCCCAGCATGCTTCAAATCCCAAAGGCAGCATTCCTAACAGCAGGTCAGTGTCATCTCCACATACACCAAGGGCTTTGTGACCTCCCACCCCCAAGACATGAGCTGGGGAGCTGTGAGTGTGTACAAGGGGCTGCAGGACCAGTCACACACACCCCACTTCTTCCAGATGCAACCCTGGGTAGAAAAATCAATGCTCTTCCAAGGGCAGGTCATCAACACGGCACCAAGCACATTCACAAGCTGGCTGACCCTCTGGGAAAGGCCACTGGAGGCGACATTATTATTATCTCCATTTTATAAAAGGGCAGACTGAGGCTCAGGGGAATCAACATCTTGCTGAAGGTCACTTGGGTCACAAGGTGGAACTTAATAGTCTGACTGTAAAACCCAAAGTCCTAGCTTGACACTGCAGCTTTTCTTTGGTGCCTGAGATGCGCATCGGCTGCTCTGTCTCCTGACACATGACAGGCACCCATCCACAGTACCTCAAACAATGGATGACCTCCCTGGAGGACCAGAGGAGGCTGGAGTGCCACTTTGTCATCCTTACCAGTCGACCCATCTGAGAGTCTCATCTCGCCAATAATTTACTCTGCAAACACGTCTTGAGTGGCCTCTGGATTTGGACAGCTGTAAAATTAAACTGATCTTGTACCTGTGACACACGGCGGGGATATATCTTCCCCAAGGTCCCTTAATGAGACTGTAAATCACAGGGGCCATGCCTGAATGGCTGGCAAGCCCGAGGACTAATGGGTCACATGGCAACTCCATGTCCGAGAGCCATTATTTCCTGCTGACACCGAAGACACACTGAGCCCATGAGAGTGCTGCAGCCAGACTATCACCTTCAAGCCTCAGAGAGGGATCGCAGGCTGAACCAGAGGTCTGGCTGGCAGAGCGCAGGCAAAACCCAGCTGGAATGTGGCCACATTTGTTTAAGGACAGAGAAGACTCAGTTCTCATTAGGCTTTTTTCCTGCTGTCACTGAGCAGCACTGGCTTCCTGTTCTGAGGGGCACCTTCTCTCCCAGTCTGTGCCAACCATGGTGTAGTCCCTTCCTGCAGCAGTGTCCCCTCCAAGCTTTTCCAGGCACTGGAGCCTCTGAGGCAAGGGCACTGATGAGAGAGACCAAGGGACACACTGTGCCCTTGGGGTTCCTACCATGTGCAAGGGTCAGGATCTGTTTTGGGGACCAGCAGGGAGCAGGGGAGGTAAACAGGTCCTGCTGCTTAGGTCACAGAGAACACTAGGGTGAAGAAGAGGGAACCAGCTTAGAGCAGGCTGAGGGGGTGAACCTGTACTTAAAGTGAAGATGGTAAAGGGCTCCACCAAGAAGGGAGAAGGAAGAAGAAGGAGGCAGGGAGGTGGCGTGAGGCCAGAGAACAGGGGGCCACACAAATCCTAGGGAGCAGCCAGCCCCAGCTCCAGCAAGACCTGCACGACACATTCCAGGAATGGGCAGAGCACAGCAGGAGAGGCTGGGACACAGCCTGCGGGCCATAGACAGGGAGGCTTCAGCTTTTAATGGGATGAGTGGGGAGCCACAGGCAGGTCTTGAGCAGAGAAGACAAAAGGTACAATGGTTGACACTCTGTCCTGGTCACATCTGTCCTCTGCAACAACTCCTGGCCATGGGTTACCATTGCCATTATTCAGAGGGTGTCCCACACCCAACAGGATGGACACGGGCAGGAGGTCTCAACTGTGGCCCACCTGGGGGCTGTTCTCATGGACTCCTTAGCCAAGGAACTCAGCAGGCTGGGTGTTCTCACAGGGTCCACACTGAACGACATTCTATTCTCTCCCCTGGGAAGAAGTTGCTTCTTATGGAAAAGTGAGTTAAAATGCAAAGCCTTAGGATAAGCAGAACATGAGAAAATGAATGCCACATGCTCTCATCTGTGGAAGCTAAAATAATCGGCTTCATAGAAAGACAGCGGGACAGAGCTCACAAGAGGTTAGACACTGGTGAGGGGTAGGGAGAGGGTGGATAAGAGGCACTAAAATATAGTTAGATAGTTCTGTCCTACAGCATGGTCGGGTGACTGGCATTCACAACAAAGAGAACTGCAAGAGATGGATGCACCGCTCCAAATCAAAGAAATGCTAAGTGCTTAAGTAGAGGTGAAACATTCATTTCTGAATTCCATCATTATACACTGTACACAAGTACTGAATTAATATCACGCTGCAGCCCATGACTCCATACAATTATTATACATCAGTTAAAAAAAATTAGGATATTGAAAATGGAAGTTATTCCAAAGTCTCACCTCATTAGAGCCATCTGTCAGGAAAGGAAAGCCCTTCCCTGAGCGCACCAATCTGGGGCTAAGAATGTCCCTTCACTCCACACCACAAACACCTGGGCCTGCGCCGGGGGTGGACACCAGCTCCTCATGGCCCTGGACGCTGGGCCTTGGTTCTATTCCTCTATTAAGAAGGAACACGGGTGCAGGTCCTGCACTGTCCCCACTGGGAGCTGGACACCAAGAGTTCTTACTAAGGGACCCTGAAGGGACTAGCACAGGGGTGACTGGAACAGCTCAGGCAACAAGCTGAGGGGTTTCGGTCTTGGATCCAAAGGCTCTAGGAAGCTGGGGAGCACTGATCTATGTCAGAGCAGAGAAGGAGGAGCAGAGCTGAAACTCTAGCAGGTGAGCAGGAGGCTGTTCCTTCATAAACCCCGCGGCACAGCGAGCTTCAAAGACACATTTGGAAGAAAGGCAAAGAAAGCTGTCCTTACTCACCTATCCTGCACCCAGCACCCACAGCTCTCTCTGCCTGTGCTCAGAGGTCTGGGACCGGTTCAGTCTAGTGTGCAGGAGCCCAGGAATGGGTCCCACCCCAGGGCCGTAGCAAAACACGAGCCCAGAGGTCACCTTGGAGGTACAGCATGTGGAGCTGCCAGATCTGTGTCCTCCCACAATGCTGCTCAACTCCGAGCCCCGGGCTAAGCCTGTAGTGGAGATGCCCAGGACCTAGGCCTCCAAGACAGTCACAGCAAGGGGGAAACAAGGCAGCAAGGCTAAAGCTCCAGCACAGAGTTGCTGAGGGTACTTTGTCTGTCTTCCTCTGTGCTTGAATCTCCCTGCTGGGGGGCTCTGCTGGGCTGACTCCCCTCCCCCTAGCCCAGTCACTCCCGCAGCAGCCTCCCCTACCACCTTGTACCTGTCTCCCTTCCGGGGCAGCCCTTGCACCTCCTATCTCCAGATCAGCTGTCTCCCTGTCGGCTCCTCTCCTCGGGCAGGCTGCTCGCCCGTCCCAACCACTCCGTATTCCAGAAGTCAGAGCTGCCTGGTGCAAAGCAGCTCTGGCACCAGGGTACTTGGAATGGAGAAAAGCTGGCCCTGGCCTCTGAGAAGGGGCTGGGTGCTGGTGTGGCCTGGAGGCAGTCCCATCCCCCAGACCCTTGACTCTGAATGCAGGGACTGAGGACTGGGTGGATCCCGAGTCCCAGGGGCTCATACATATGTAGGCTTTGCATCTCATTCACGCTGTCAGCCTGATCCCAGTGACTTTGTCCCTTCCCAACATCCATTGTGGAAACAGCCCCTCTCCCCACCTCCCCAAACAATGCTGCAGCTGTCACCTCTTCTTGGCTGTCCCTACCCTGACTCTGATTACACACGCTCTGTAGATAGATTGCCCCCATCCCCAGGAGCACTTTCAGCTCACAAAGGACACCAGAGACTTTACAAGCTCCCAAGGGCCCAGCAGAGAGGGCCAAGTCTGGAACCAGAGAGGACTGTGTTCCCAGTGCCACTGTGGAGGATGCTCTTGGATTCAGCATGATAAACCCATCGCAGGAGGGACATATCTTAAACTGAAAACACAGGTCATGTTCCTGACCTACTGAGCATCATAGCTCAGCCTGGCCCACCTAAAATGTGCTCAGAAGCTGACACCAGGCCTAGCTCAACAATGATTCGCAAAATGTGTAATCGCTATTGTGAAAAAGAGAGGAAAAGAAAGTGCTCTAAGGGATATAACTGCATGCATGTTTGAGTGTGTAAAATAGATGACCGTATTGCTGAATCTTTGTTGGATCTTTGAGCAGAACTGTTTGTAGAATGTTTACTATGTACCCTTTAACTTTGTAACTTGAACAACTACATCCAAGATGACAGTATGTAATTTATAAATTACTGATTTCTTAGTGGGGCTTTTTCTCATTTTCCTTCTTCTTTCTTTCTTTTAGAATTCTGTATTGTTGCTACCTTTTTTTCTGTTTTGCTTTTTTCTTCTCTTTAAATAAAATTTTTAAAATGTATAATTGCTATTGTAAAAAAAGAGGAAACAGGAAGTGCTATAAAAGATATAGCTGCATGTATGTTTAGGTGTGTGGGATTGATGACCATATTTCTAGGTTCTTGTTGGATTGTTGAACAGATCTATTTGCACTCTCACTGCTTGAGTGTCCACTTTGTGTGCTTTAATTTTGTAACTTGAATAACTATATCTTAAAGAACAATATGTAATTTATCAACTAGTGATTTGTTACTGTTTATCTTCTTTTCTTGAAATTCTGTAATATTTCTACCTTTTTCCTGTTTTTTTTTTCTCTTTAAATAAAAAAAAATTACAAAAAGGCTGAAAGGCTGAAAGTGGCATGCAACCTACATAACATAGCACCATGCAGAGCACCAGGTGTTGCCCTGGTGGGTAAGGGGCAGGGTGGGGGCTGCAGCTCTCTGCCACTGACCAACACCAAGGGACAAATGGAGCCCCATCACCAGTGCAGGACAAGATCCAAATTCAAAATTCCAAGGGAGGGGACCAGGCATTTAGCTCAGTGGCACAGTGCTTGCATGGCAAGTGTGAGGTCCTGAGTCTGGAACCCCCCCACCCCACCAAAATTCCAAGAGTGCCTCCTAATCAATGCCTAACACTTTCACACCACTGTGAAGTGGATAAATCGTGTCACACCACTGCAAGTTGGAGACTGTCTTCAACAGCTACACCTTGGTGAGTCACCTGCCTCTGCAGGCCCTGGACCTCCCAGGTAAGGCTGGCAGGGCTGGCAGTGAGATCAAGGTGGTGCCGCACAGAGTCACAGCCATCACAACACTCAAGATGTGGACTGAGCTGGTGGCCGAGGTCTCCCTGTCCAGTCAGGGGGTTACATCACCTCTCTCCCCATAGATCTGCACTTACCACCTGTTTGTTCTGCTGCAGTAGCGGACAGGACAGGTCGAGCTGGGGGCTGGTGTAGATAGGTGTGAGGGTGAGTCTGGATGGTGGGGTACAGATGAACTTCACCACGGTGGGCTCCACTGCAGGAAAGGGGTTTGTGACGCTGGGCTTGTTCCCCACTGAGAGGGCGATGACCTGGGGGCAGAGGGACCAGGCAGATGCCTGAGTGAGTTCCCACTGCTCCTGAGCTGAGCCTATTTTCTCTGCTGTCAGTGACGCTGCTCCCAAGCCCCTAAGGAGGCTGAAAATCCCAGGGGTGTAGGGGGAGAGCACTTTCTCAGCACGGCAGGGGCCCGTACAAACAGCAAAGAAAAGGGGGTAAATTGAGGCTCACTTTCTGTTTTTCCAGGACCCCAGGGAAACCCTGTGGCTACATCAGCAGACAGACTTCCTGGATGCTTAGATGAGGGGGCCACCCTGACTTGGGTCATCACAATGAGGTGCACCTGTGTGAACATGCGTGCTGCAGATGGGGACCCAGATTCTCTGGGGAGGCCAGAAGAAGGTCTGTGGAGAAAGTCTAGGAGGGGCCAGAGCCTCAGCTCAGATAGGAGCTCAGGGTTGCTGCAGGGCAGGGGGAAGGTGTGAGGAGAGAGGGTGCCTGCAGCTAGTGCTGGGACTTCTGCCACCAAGTCTAGCTCCCTCCCCAGTGACACACACATGCTGCACAATGCAAACTGGGCCAGCACACCCTCTCCATCTTCCCAAACTGACTGTCGTCCACCTTTCCTTCTGCCGCAATGTCCAGGGAGGCAGCCAGGTGCTGAGGAATGGGGAGCCTCAAAGGGCCTTCTCTGGGCATGGCCCAATCAGGTTGGAACATGCCATTTCTCTAATCCATCATTAGCTTTACTCTTGTTACTGTCGTTAGTATGCATTTACTGTTGTTCATAATTCATGGGTTTTTCCTAATGATCCAGTGGACATTAGGTCTTTTCTCCACATACTTTTCTGGTCATACTGGTACAGTCTTGGTATGCACCGTGTGCTGGGCCTGTGTACCTTTTAGCTAACTTTGTGTTCTCTGCATTATTAGACAAGCCTGGGGACTCTTCACTTTCCCTCAGAGCAGGAGCTGTCCTGCCCCACTTGACTTTGTTTCCTCCTGCTTTGGGAGCACGTGGAGCTGAGCAGTGGACCTAGGAAGCAGGCACCACAGGACCTGCACAGCCAGCTGCCACACCACCCAGCCAGACAAGCTGCAGGGACTCACAGATGCCACTGGTCAATTCATTCAGTCGTCTCAGCATTAAAATAAAACAGAACAAAACAAAAACAACAATAATGAAAGAGATTCCACATGCAGAAACATCAAGCTTTCTAGCACACACTCAAAGACCAAGCTGGGGTCTTAGGTCACATACTTCTTTGTAACTTGACCCTGGGTCATCCAACTTTGAGACCCTGATCTCAAATCCCTCATCCCTGGTCTGGTGAGGGAGAATTCTGCAACCCGGAGCAGGGAAGCCATTCTGACGGGCTGGGTCTATGAAAGCTAGGGTCTCTGGAGAGAGACCATTGCAACCACTGTACTGTATCTTACTCAGCTGCCTGCTGTTGACTAAGTCATCCTGTAGCAACTGGCCTTAGTCTGTCTATCTGTAAAATGGGTATGACTAGAAGGGCATTCTCAGGTTTCCTGAGGATTAGAGAGGGTAGTGTTGTGGTGGGCTGCCCACTCACCTGCTCGCCAAAGGCCTGGCACGTCACAAGGATCCGATGCTGTTGGTAATTGCGGGAGGCAGGGGGGCCCAAGAGAACCATGCTGATGCTGTCCAAGTCCTCGGAGGTGATGTTTCGGAAAAACTTGGAGGGCTCGAGGACCCAGGGTCGGGGGCCTCCTTCAAACAGCATCTCTTTGGAGGAGCCCAGGGTTACCACGGCAACAGGGGAGGGATCCACAGCCTGGACAAGAGAAGGCTCACATTCCTGGGGCAGGGAGGGCTGGGCCTGGCTGGACTCTCCCCTACCTTGGGGGTGGGGTCTGTGGGACAGGGGGCCATGCCCACCCCATGCCCAGTTACCCAAAGCAAAGAAAGGTGGCAGAGGGCAAGGTCTTGGCTCACCTTGAGGGGCAAGTAGGCAGCGATCGTGATCCTGGCACTCAGGTGGATGTGGCCATGTGTGTAGCTCACGAGGAGTGTGGTAGATCCCTGGACCTCGGCTCTCACCCTGACACCACTACAGTGGTCAGACCCAGGTGGCAGCCGCCCTGAGGGGAGGAGTGGGCCACTCTTACTCTGGGCTTCATACACAATCAGATTCTGTTCTGACTTAGAAATTCCAGGGGGTGGGGGTTCAACTAAACTGAATGGTGCTTGTCCAGCATGCAGAACGGCCTGGGTCCAACCCCTACATACAATCAACCAATCAACCGGGAGTCCCATACCAAAATGTACACCTATCATAAGTGCACACATCAGTGTTCACAGACGCATTCAACACACCCAGGATCACTCCAGACCTGGGTCAAGGAGGAAAATGTCACCAATACTCCCAGAAGCTGTGGCAGAGCCCCTGACCTCCAAGCCCTCCCCTGACTTCTCCTGGGACAGCCTAATCATTCTGCTCCCACAGTTTACATAGTGGGGTCCCCGAGCACGTGTTCCTCTCTTTCTGGCTTCCTTAGCTCAGATCATCCACGAGGTCCTCGCTGTTTGCATACTGCACATCCTTCATCCACACATGCACAGTTCCTCTGCTGTATGAATGGGCAGCCGCCCATTCTCCAGGAAAGCAGGATCACCTGAGCGGTTTTCAGTGTGGGTGTGTAATGTGGCACAGATGTGGACATCTGAGAGCCTTCCTTTTGGAAGATGTGCCCAGTATTTCTGCTGTGTGTCCCCAGGAGGGGGACTGCGAGGCCATGAGTCATGTCTATGCCTAGCTCTAGTCTTTCTTGCCAATTATCTTCCCCAAAATAGCATCAATTTGTATTGCTTCTAGCAGGTGCCCCGAATCCCTGCCCTTATATTCTATCAATTTTCAATTTTTAAACGTATTTAATTTTGGTAAAATATACAGACCTTAACATTTTTTAAGTGAACGGCTCGGCAGCACACCATGCATTCTCACAGCTGTGTGACCACTGGAACCACGAATCACACAAGTCTTTTTTCAGCTTTCTGAACAACCTCTAAAGCCATGAGACAGTAACTGGCCAATTCTTCCTTCCCCCAGTCCCTGGACTGCCCTCTCCCTGCATTCTACTTCCGGTCTCCTGAATTTGACCACTTTTAGTGCTTCACAGAAGAGGAGTCATAAGGCATTGTTGATTGGCTTATTTCACTTAGCGTAATGGTCTCAAGGTTTACTGATGCAGTAGCAGGTCCAGATTTTCCCTCAGTAAGGCTGAGCAGTATCCCCGGTCTAGGAACACAAGCACCTCATTCTGTTTATCCACTCATCTGCTGATGGACAGGTGGACTGTGTCCACCTTGTGGCAATTGTAAAACCGCTGCTGTGAGGCGAGTTTCCAAACACCATTGAGGCTGCGCTTCAATGCCTCTGGGAATACGCCCAGAGTGGGATTTCTGGGTCACAAGGCACGGAATTCTAGCTTTTAATTTTTTTCAGAAACCACCGTACTGTTCTCCACAGCGCCTGCCCCTTTTATAATTCCCTCTAATAGCGAGCCTACAACTTTTCTAGTTTCTCTGCATCTTACCAACAAAGGTTGTTTTCTGTTGTTTTGATAGCAGACATCCTAAAGGGCATGGTTTCTCATTGTGATTTTCACTTGCTTCTCTCTGATAATTAGCATTTTGGGGCATCTTTTCACAGGTTTGTTGGCTATTTACATAGCATGTTTGGAGACATGTCTCCTCAAGCCCCTCACTCGTTTGTGCTGTTTTATTGTTGTGGACATGGATGAGATCTTTATATGCTCTAAGCAATAGCCCTTCCTTGTCAGGTAGACACTTCACAAACATTTTCTTCCATTTCTCTAAGTTGCCTTTGCCTAAGCAGGAACCTGGTATAGCCCCTTCCTCAGAGTTGTACCTAGATGTGGAAACAGACCCAGAATGGTGGATGATTTGCCAAAGAACACACAGCAGGAAAGATTCAGACCAGACCTGAGCTGAGGGGGTCAGGGGACACACGCCACTCCTTAGGCTGTGGCCCATCTGTGGCCCTAAGACCTTTCTGGGAACCTGGGTAGCCTATACTGAGAACTTGGACAATTTGTTCCCCATGCCCCTGTCTGGGGTTCACTCAGTGGTGTGGGTTTACCTGGGAGTGGCTGGAACATGCCCTGGTTCTGCACCTCCACTGCCAAGTCGAAGTGGGAGCAGTCACTCAGGGTGACCACCTCATTTGTCCCGCCGGGCATGAGGCCATTGATCCTCAGGGGCAGCTCCAGGGTCTGGCCAACTCGCACTTCCACCTGGCACGGGGCGAACTCCATGCTGCTGGGCTCGATCACATATACCTGGAGGACAGCGTTTGGCCCAAGCCCATCAGCCTCCGAGGGAGGAGCAAACCTGGGTGCTGGGGGGAATCTGAGCACTGCCATGGACAGGGCAGCAGGACATGTTAGGAAGAGATCTGGGCTGGGTGTGGGGGTACTCATGAAACCAGAAGTTGGAGAAGGTGACCTAAGAGCTCAGACCTGAGAGCCAGGTCACAGGCTACCAGGCAATGTCTGGGTGTGAGTTGGTCCTATGGCACAGAAAGGGTTTAAGTCTGAGAGGCAGAGTCCAGTGCCTGCAGGACACCAGTGTTCATAGTGGCTGAGTTGGGGGACTTCAGAGGGTGCCCTCACTCTCCTCTCTGGGTCACAACCAGCAGCCTGGTGTGCGGGGTAGTGGGGCAGTTGTGTTTGTTGCGGTGTCCTAGAGACATGGTAGTAGTAGGCATGGGACATACTTGAACTGAGACAGTTTCTGAATGTCAAGCCAGGGACAGCATTGGTCATTTGGCTGGGGATGGGGAGAGAGGCATCAACAGCTTGTTTTCCTGAAAAACCCACCCCAATACACTGCAGGTTCCGTTCTGAAGGCAGCGCTCACCCTGGGCCCTCTTGCCTGCCTGGCAGATGGGCGGCCCATCATTACCTTACTCTCCTGCTGAGGACCCTGCTCAAGGGTGGGTGCAACAGCCCAAGAACATAGGACAGTCAAGTGGGACCCCCAGTCTGGCCCAGAAGCCGTGTTCTAACTATGAGAGGATGGATAAAAGGTGGCACATTTCCCAGGAGGAAGAAGGGGCCAGGGCAAAGCGGTCCCAGTGAACATCAACACTGGGCAGTTGTGCTTCTCCAAAGGGCCTGTATGAAATGTGTCAGAATCAGAGAGAATCAGATCCATCTTTAGTAGAGTTGTGTGCACCTAAATGCAAGATCCCCAATGTCCCAAATAGCGTGCTTGTGACTTGTTCACAGGACTTCCACCTCTGCCATCAATGACGCCACCAAGGGGCACCCAGACCAGTATCAGGTGGTGCTGGCTGGGGCTCAGCTGTAGGTGACAGCCCCACCTACCCTCACCACATCACTCAGCATCAGTACCAGAAACTGCACCTGTGATAGGAAGCCCTGATTTTGCTTCTGAAGGAGGATGGGGTCCCAGCGGTCTTGGGGAGCCCCAGGATCCCCTTCTCTGGAAATTTACAACTCATCCCTTAAGGCCCTCCCACTTTGAGATTTGTACCTTTTGGGCGTGGGGTCCATTCTAAAATGTCTCTTGTTGTCCTCTACCCTCTGTGTCCTCTGGTCCCCCACCCAGAGTGCCTGGCTCTGAGAAAGCTGGCACTTGGTCCTGTCACTGTCTCCGGGGAGTGTTGTCTCCCCCTCCCTGCTTGGCTGTGAGCTCCTAAGGACAGGGCTGGAGCTGAGCCCCCAAACCCCTTCCTGTGCCCAACTGGACCAAGGAGGGTGGCTAAGGGGGTGGCAATGACACCCCAACCCCAAGCTCTCCATGGGCTGTCCTGGCCCAGAGGGTCTCACCTTCATCTCACCGAAATGTAGCGGATTCTGGACATCATGTGCCTGGATCACACTGAGTCCGATGTCACTGCCTGTGGTCATCACACCCTTGACGGTAACTGTGGCCACCATGGAGCTTGAGGATGACCAGCTGAAGTTCCCACTGCCCCCATCAGCCTAGAGATGAAAATCACCATGGACTCACCAGCCCTCTATCCTCTCCTGTATGGGGAGGCGTGAGGGTCGGGGGACAAGTGTGCATATGCACACTTGCAAACACTTACCCTCACGCTAGGGATGTCTACCACCCATGTTACCTACTCAGCCCCAGGCTCATACACTGCCCTCACAACCACACTAACATTCATCCATTCACACTCACATGTTCACACTCACAGATCCTTGCTCACACACTCAAGCACTGACACATATTTATACATGTTCACACATCAGTAGCCACCCAACACACACTCAGCATTCATTCAGATCAGTCACTCTTATAACTCACAACACACAGCCATGCATGTACTTACCTAATCACACACTCTCATGTACACCCACAGACATGCTCACACATCCACACATGCATAGGAGGGGTCCTCTGCATGGGAACCACCATGTCGGCCAGCATCTGCTGATGGCTCCCCTTGACCCTTGCTTTCTCTGCCTCACTTCCGGTTTGCCTATTCTGAGATTCATGTGACTGACACAATACATGCCATGACAGGGGTCCTAGGACCTGGTAGCAGGTCCCAGAACTCAGGTTTCAGTGGGAACCAGCCATGGGGCCACCTGTGGAATGATGCTTCCATGTGACCAGACACAAGCTCCTCCCAGCTCACAGCCTGCCCACTCCCAATCATCCCAGGTCAGAAGTCACAACCCCAAGTCCCACAGGCCAAGAGCGTGACACACTCTGTTCCAGAGGGCAAGGTGCCAGTGCTCACACAGAACACTTGTCACTGCAGCAGTGATGGAGACCTGGCTGGTCCAGGATCAAGTCCTACCTTAGGGCAGACTCTGCTGGCTAAGGCCACATGGAAACATGAATATCAACTGTAATAGCATGTGACATGGCCACAGATGTTTTCCTCTTGAATTTCACATTGTTTTCCAAGTGTATTCACAGAGCTTTAAAAAGTGGTACTTTTTCATAAAAATGATTAAATGGAACTCAAATGTATTCCACATTTCTCCATAGTACTTTCTTTTCTATTTCAGTTATTGGGTCTTTTCCCCTCTGAACTAAATACACTGCTGTGGTGGAAATCTCAGAGAACACAGCAGTCATAAAGGCTCTGATTTAAAATTGCCTCTGTCCACTAGAGGGTGATGTTGGAAATCACAGGATGGATGAAAAGCCACAGTTCCCTGGAAACACCCCAAGGAAGGCACCCAGGGAGGTCTCTGGTACCTTTATTGTGTACTGATAGGCGCCCGTCTTTGGTTGCCAAGGAAACGTCAAGATGCTGGGGTAGAGGGTGATGGGAATGTGAATGTCCACCTCCTGCTGGTTCCAAACTGGCACGTGTAGCACATGAACCCCGCCATCCTACGGGG
Source organism: Hydrochoerus hydrochaeris (assembly GCA_004027455.1). Classification (NCBI taxonomy): domain Eukaryota; kingdom Metazoa; phylum Chordata; class Mammalia; order Rodentia; family Hydrochaeridae; genus Hydrochoerus; species Hydrochoerus hydrochaeris. The sequence goes on along the minus strand of PVLA01008036.1, from coordinate 74,588 downwards.
GTAAGAGTGTTGCATGTCACTATGACAACCAGGTCATTGGCGGATCCCCCTAGCACCCACCCCTCCCTGGGGACCAGTAGATTCTGAGCTGGTGGGAGTCAGGAAAAGAAGATGACAGCCTGTAGCCCCCTCAGGCTACCCTGGGACGGCTGTCTAAGGCTCTGTAAGGGTCACTTACATAAATGATGTTGGACCAAGTCCTCAGGGCACTCACGCTAGGAGGGACTTGACTGTCCCCACTCTATAGAAGGGGAAATGGAGGCTTGGAGCTCTTTGTTCTAACCCTTAGGGGCAAGAAGTTGAGGCATTACGGGACATGGGCTACTCCTTTTCAGTCCTGTGCTGCTGCCCTGTGCTCTTCCAGGTCTGGGAAGGTTTTGTGTGGAGTAGAAAAAGGGGAACATCTGTGCCAATGTGCCAATTGGTAAAACATCATTCCTACCTAAAACCAAACAGTATTTTAAGCACAGAAGAAAAAAGACTCTGCAGGACCAAGGCAGACAAAATGGACAAAGAAACACTGGTGGTCTGGGCTGGGGCCCAGCTGGGCCTGGCACTGTCTCCCAGAACAAACGTGCCATCCCAGTTCTGGAAGACATGGACTCTTTCACAGAGGCAGGGAGAGAAGAGGGAAGCGAGGGTGGAATAGGAAGACATCCATGGTGCCTGGCTCTGGACAGCCGAGGGCAGCAGGGGCCTGAGTCCAGAGAGGGAGAGGCCTCCCCAGCACCTGGAGAGCTGGGCATAGAAAGCAGGAGGCACCAACTTGCCTGGTCCACCACAGAGGTGAGGGCTGCACGGATGGTCGTCTGACCCCTCTGAATCGCCCTGACATGATGGTGTGACCCATTCTGGGAAGATGAGAGAACCTCAAAGAACTCAGTAGGAATCTCCGTCTCAATCCGGATGTTCTGGAAGGCAAAAAGCACGGGTGAGTGGTGCTTCTGGGAAAACCAAGGGACAGGCAACTTTAGGAAGGCAGCTCCGGACCCTAAAGTGGTAGCCAGGTGAGGTCACAGGGCTCAATCTCAAAAAGCCACTAGAGAAGATGGAAGCAGCCCCAGACCAGAGTCCCAGCCTCTGACCTTCCCTAGTCCCCTTTTCTGCGTGGGCCAATCACGCTACCCCAGAGCCAGACAACTGTGTGGTGCTCAGGGCAGTTTGAGGCCTACAGTTAGCTTCTCTAAGCCCTGCAGTCTCAACCAGGAACCATCACATCATCAAAAAAAAAAAAAAAAATCCTTGAAGCATTAACTTCAAACAAAAAACAGTGAAAGTCCAGTCTGATTAACAAAGAAGCAGAAGAGGAATTTGGCACCCTTACAAAACCTCCAACTCCATCAAGAACATCTTAGATGTTCTGATGACACTGAGAAGGTCTCTCAGGGATCATCCCCTTGTCTGGCATGCCACCACAGACACAAGAAGCTAACTGCAATGGGCCCAGTCAGGAGGCTTCCAGGAGCTCTGGAAAGGTTAGAGGAATTCCTGACCTGCAGAGTTGGAAGGCAATAGATTCAGCTCTGAGACCTCTGGGCTCAGAGGACAGGGCACAGGTGGGCAGAAGTGAGGGGCACACCCCCTCCAGCTCTGAGCCCCCAGAGGCTCAAAGAATCTGAGATTCCCCAGGACTCCATAACAGTGTCTCATAGACCCAGGGATGCCAGTAGGAAACAGAAGACCTCTCTTCAGTCTTCCTATGTGGATACCCCTGTTGCTTTGGGGCTGCTCTTCGGGAATTTGCTCTAGAATATGAACCCACTTCACCTGTTGGCCCCAGCAAGCACTCACATCGGACAGGTGGACCTTGTTGCTGGACTTGTCAAATACTTCAATGGTGATTATATATAGGCGGCCGATTTCAAGCACCCACCTGTCACCAGGGTGGACTGTGAATCCTAAAAACAGGCAAGAGGGAGAGGACATCAAGCATTGGGTATGGGGATCCCCAAGTCTTCACTGGCTCCAACTTGGAGAAGGACTGGCTGTGCAAAGCGGGGCTACATTAGCTCTGAGTCCTCAGCTGGCTAGTTCTCAGGACCAACAGTGAATGCATCCCACGCAGACTGCACAGGGCTCCTCAGATCAGGATCCAGAACTCAGCAGGTCTAGTCTGAGGCCACAGCAAGTTTTTCAGGGCTCACAGATGTCTAAATTCTGAGGCTACAGCAGGAGCGCCCTGGGACACACAAGAAGGTCCAGCCTGAGGCCATGTCAGATCCTGAGCCAGGACAAGTGTAGACAGCAGGTAAAGGTGGAGGCCTCCATGGCTCTACCCTGTAGCCATAGCTGGTCAAAGTCCTGAGGTCAGCAAGCCAGGCTCTAAGGGGACAGCAGGTCCAGCTGGAGGCCATGCAGGTCTAGGTTCTAAGGCCACAGCAGATGTTACCTGGAGCAATGGCGAGTGTAAACTCTCAGGCTAAAGCAGATCTGGGCTTTGCGGATGAAGATTCTGAACCTTACTGAAGTCTAGATGTGGCAGCTATCAAAGGTTGAGCCTGAGGCCACAGTCAATTGAGGTTCTGAGACTGTGTATCCTGTCTGGGGCCACAGAAGTTCTTGCTGAGGTCAAAGCAGCTCTGGGATCTTTGGATAATAGACAGGTCTGAACCTGTGGCAGTGACAGTCTAGGCCGTGAGACTGAAGCACTCAAGGCTGAGACTATGGCAGGTCCAGACTCCCAAGTCTCATGGGGAACCATGAAGAGTTTAGGGTGTGAGGCCAAGGGGCTGTAGGCTGGGGTCATAGCCAATCTAGGATCTAAGGCCGGGGCAAGTCTTGCTTGGGCAGGTTTTGCTCATGACCAGTACAGTCCAAAGCCACAGCAGTGAGCACTACTAATGTCTAGAGCATGTGAAACAAGGTCTAGTCTGAGATGACTACCAGAAGCAAGAAGCACACACTTTGCTTGGGGCCCAAACAGTGTAGTGGCTGAGGCATGCACAGGCCTTGAGTCTAAGCCCAAGATGAGTCTCAGCTCTCAGGCCAATATTTAGCAGGCCTAGCCTAGGCCACAGCAAGTCTATGTTCTGAGGCCAAAATAGAAGTCCCATCCAAGATGATGCTGGCCTTCCATAAATCCCCAGAATTCTTCCCCTGATCACACATTACTAACTCCCTACCTCTGCCCTGTTGCACCCCTCATGCACTGGTCTCTCTCCATGAACCCAAGTCCAGCACCCTGTCTTATGGCCTCTGAACTCCAGCCCAGCCCAGGCACATAGAAGGCACTTAGGAACATTTCTGAGCCAATGGAGCTCCTGAGATGCAAAGGCCATCTTCCTTGGTGTCACTATCTTGTCATTTAGGTCTGCACTTCACATTCTGGTGAACAAGAGGACCTAGGGAGTTTGCTATGCAACAGGTTCTCTCAATTCAACAGCTTCAGTGTGGGCCTCAGTGTGAGAAAGGAAGGGTTGCCATGGTAACTCTGGATGACACAGGTGCCTACAAAGTCTCAAGCTGCTGTCCATCACAGAGGCTTCTGGGCCCAGTTGTGCCTCTCAGGTAGTCACTGCTGCACATTCCTCTTCCTTTCTCTGACACCTCAACTTCCTCCACTGCTCTTCCTGTCCCCCACCTGTCTGAGTCGGGCTGAGGACTGATGGTCTGGGCCCTATAGGCGGCAGAAATGGTCAGAATTGAGAGCTGTTGGTTTTTCTCATCTTTTTCATTTAGTGCCAAGGATCAAACCCAGGGCTTCATGCTTGCTAGGTGGGTGCTCTACTGCACTGCTATGACCCCAGCCCTTGTTTTTGGTTTTTTAATGGCTTCAATGTCTGTAGTCACTACCAAGCAACATCCAAGAGGCCCCAGGATACTCACCCAGGTACCCGGGCTCAACCACATAAATGGTGCTGTTGGGCAACCTAGAAGCACCCTGCATGCGGATACCTGAGTTCTTGATTAAGGGACAGAACACAAGACAGCAAGTAATCCAGCTAGTGGCTCCAGCTGGGCTCAATAACCCAACAACCCCATGGCATAGAAGAGGCACTGAAACCTGCTCCTAGCCCCTGCCTAGGCCAAATGGAGCAAATCATCTTTCCAGACAAAGGCTTTGCTGCATCTTTGCCCCAGCAAAGTGAAACTCCATAAGGGACACCAGCGGTCGAATGGGACACAAACCACCCTGGGCCCTCAACAACAGACTTGCAAGTGTGGAAACAGCTTGCCCCCTGACCCCCACCCCACCCTCGCCAGCCTTTCCAGGGCTCTGCAGGCCCTAAAGCAGTCTCTGCAGGAAGCAAGGACAGTGGGCTCCCCCCTACCATCCCCTCCCGGGCATCTCTCCAGCGAGTCACCCACAGAGGTGAGCAATTCCACACAGTCGTGCTGCTATTTCAGTTCTTTCTGATTTTCAGACGGTTGAGGGAAAACGGGCTATTTTTATCCTCAACTGGTTTTCAGGGAGAAGAAAACAACTTGACTTCAAAGCAGCAGACATGACGTGCCAATGCAGACACAAGCTGCCTGGGAAGAGGATACTCCGATGGCCAAGGACGAGGTTGCTCTGTCCCAGCTGCAAGGCGGTCACCTTCGATGTGTCCTGGGCCAGAACGGCCACAGGCTGGGCAGGGTCTCCTTGGGGCCCCGGAATGTTGTTCTGAAGCTGCAGCTCGTATTGATCAGAAGGCATCGAGAGTTCTGAGTAGGAAAAACAAGGGACAGAGAGGGAGATGGGGTGAAGACGTGGGCCACCAGGCGCCGAGTGCCCACTGGGTCCCTGATCTCTGGGCCCCGCCTGTCAGTACAGCTGTCGACAGTTTTGGCTTAATTTCTCAGTGCTTTACATTTTAATATTATTCTCCATGCCTATGGACAAAGCTGACACACCATGAATTTTCAGAAGCAATCAGTTTTTTTGTCACTGCTATAAGCTGCTTTCTTTCTTCTTTTTTAAACTGATGACAGCCTCTGCCTGAAATTGCCAACTACTTGAAGAATGCTGACACTACACTGTTTCTGGTCACTGTTTCAGCACTGCTGAAGAGGATGAAGTCTTTGCTTCCACATCCTGGGGGCTGGGGTGCATCCCTCAGGTTCTGTCTGCCCTCTTGAGCTCCCAAAAAGGTTCCATGGACTCCCACTAGGATTTAGGATCTGGGTCCATAACAGTAAAGATCTGACTCTATGCTCAGTGATCCCTGCTGTCAGGTCACATGCATTTTGTGGAGGAAAGCCTCAGCCGATATGTCCTGGGAAAAACGATTTTCCAGGAAATAATGGGTTCCGTGAAGGACACCATCTCCCTTGCCCCACAAGCACGGAACACGTTTGATACAAATATGGAGGCTGGAGTATAGCTTGGGGTGTAGAGCATGTGTGAACCTCTGGGTTCCATTTCCAGGACAAAAGAAAGACAGAAAGAGGAAGGAAGGATAGATGGACAGACAGATACAGACAAGCAGGAAAAGGACAAGAAACGGCATCTGTTGACCAAGGAATGAAGATGCCTCCAGTCTCACAAGTTTATCCCCTTATCTCATCACTCCACAACAAGGAACAGAACAACAGAGCCCCACCCTGTAGAGCTGGGGGCAGAGGAAATGAAGCTAAGCTTTGCCACAGTCTGTTGTGGTTCATGCCCTGGAAGCCCGGCCCGTGTGCAGTGATAAGGAGTTCTGGCCCTTTAAGAGGTGGAGCCTGGAGGAGGAAGAGGTCAGGTCACTGGCAAAGCAGGTTATTAGAAAAGCCGCAGGCCTAGCTCCTGAGCCTCTCTGGCTTCCTGTCTCCTGTGCCATCTCACCTCTCTCAGGCTGGCGGCACAAGGCCACAGTGCAGCCAAGGAAGCTGCAAAGCCAAACAAAAGCCAGTGCCACTGCCCCAGGGCCTCCAGAGTTGCAAGCTGCATAAACCTCTTTACCCTGCAAAGTGAGCGGCTGAGCGGCTGTGGGGATTTTGTGACAGCAGCAGAATGTTGGCCAACACACGGTGAAAAGCAGGGCTAAAATTCCCACTCCAGGGCCCCGATCACTTTCCCACCCCTTCTTCTGGGGCCTTAGACTGTCCTAAGCAGCCACGGCTCACTGTCACCATGGCTGTGGCCTGGCTCTGCCCTCTTGCCGGAGAAGGTGTGGGAGAGGCCCCTGCAGGGAAAACACCCAGATTGAGGCTCCGGAAGGAATTTTAAGTAAGGCGTCTTTCAAAACTAACAATTCTGCTCAGGATTCTGAGAGGGTTGTGACACATTCCTCTCCCATCCTGGAGTCAGTGTTCTGCCCCAGTAATTTGCCCCTAGATCAGAGGGTTCTCCGAGTGTGGTCCCTGAGTGTGTGCAGTGTGTGCCACTTGAGACCTGCCCGAGACGCTGTGGGGTGGTGTTGATGCTCTGCATTCACACCGGCCCTGCCCTGATGAAGGCTGGGACTGAGAATCCCTCCACTTGCCCCTTAACGCACACACAGCTCGCTTCCTTCATTCCGAGGCCAGGCAGTGACTCTGGCTGCTGGTGTGCAATGTTCAGAACACAGCGGCACCATGTCATGGACAAACACCTCAAGAAAGTCATACGGCTCCAAAAGGCAACATGACTGATGTAGCTTCGTCCCCCGTAAGAGTTCTGCACAGAGGTCACCCCTTCTGGGAGATGCCAATACTGTGAAAACAAGGGACTCCCCTGACAGACTCTTCATAAGCCTCTCATGATGTGGAGCCCGCTACCTGTACGTCCAAAGCCCTCAAGAGGATAGACCTACATGCAACACTCTAGTACCTGAGGCTGTTTGTGCCCTACACTCTGGTGGCACAGGTGTGCAAGCGTGAGTGGAAGAATCACGATTCTTAGGATGACCTGTACTCTAGGAAGGACACTCACTCTCTATGTCCCATATTCTCAGCACTTTAGAATTTCCGGAACAACCCCACTCCTGTCAACCCATGCTGCCCTTGAAGAGCGGTAGAAAGGCCTCCAGGGCTTGCATGGGAAACTGAGCCCAGGGAGGGGGTGGCTTGCTTGAGTTTGCTTGGCAGTCAGCGACAGACCACAAACAAAACCCAAGGGAATCCCGTGGCTCTTGAGTTGCCTAAACTGAAGGGATAAAGACCCCCAAAAAATTGGAAGCAGGGACTCAGGCATTTGCACATCCCCGTGTACAGTGGCATCATTCACAAGATCCAAAAGCTGGGCCCAAGTGCCCACCGAAGGATGAGTGGCTGAACAAAGTGCAGTCTCAGCCATTCAGTGCAATACTGCTCAGCCTTTAAAGGGAATTCTGCACATCTCAACATGGATGGGCCTGGAGGACAGGATGCTGAATGAAGTAAACCTAACACAAAATTACAAACATTCTATTATTGTCTGTATATGGTGTCCCTAGAGGAGTCAAATTCACGGAGACATAAAGTAGGATGGTGCCTCTCAGAGGCTGGGGTGGGGGAATGGGATTTCATGTTTCATGGGGACAGAGTTTGAGAAGCTGGGAAGTTACAGAGATGGGTGGGGGTGATGGCTGTATAGAGTGTGAAGGTTTCAAAGCCACTGAGCTATGTATGAGAAACAGCTGTGATGGTCAACTTTCTGTTAGATATTTTCATCACAATTAAGAAGAACAGCAGCGTACCCCCAGGTCCCCAGGGCAGACCCACCTGTAATCTTCCCCTGCCTGACCTTCTGCACCTTGTAGCAAATGGAGGTCCCCACCAGCAGGTAGATGTCGTGCGCTGGGTTCAGGAGGATGTTTTCCAGAATCAGCAGCCTGACCTCAGCAGGGCGTACGTTCTTGATGTAAGAAGAGGACAGAAAAGATGAGATGGGCACAGGGAAAGGGGCACAGGAAGAGTGGGTGGGAGAGACTTTGCATATACTATCAGTGCTGGGTAGGGAGTCCAGAGCCTGGCACAGCCTAGGCAATGCTCTGACACAGAGCTACACACTTAATCCTGGCAATTCTGTCCTGTTTCTAACTTCCAGTATACTCCTAAGGTAACTGGAGTGTTAAGGTGAAGAAACAAGACGTCAGTCACAACCCCAATCAGTCTCTGGCCCCAGAGATCCCAGGGGAACCCAGAGGAATGGCAAACATGCACTCAGTAGGCATTACCAAAACTCTGTGCACACTGCGCTGTGCATTGATCTAAGCAACAGCGACTAAACAGAAAGAAACAGGAGCCAGAGCGGAGCCTGTGGCCACCAAAAGCTTAGTTATTGCCTCAAAAATCCAGGGAGGCTGGTTGAGCCCAGGCCAACTGAAAAGGAGGAGCACTGTCGTCCTGAGTCCCTGGGTCCTGGGTCCCTGGCCCCTTGCCTGCCCACCACTCATCCCCACGTCATCCTCAGGAAACACTGAGGAACATGAGATGGGAGAAGACTTTGTGGTCCCCTGTCTAGGGTAAACAGCAGGTGTCAGATTCCATAAGGGTGGCACCTCTCGCCTGAGAGCTACTGATAGCCCAGTAAGTTGCAGAAAATGAAAGGCAAAGCCAGTGATTCTCATGGGGAGAAATGCAAAGATGCTGTCCCTGTAGAGGTGCAAGTGCTGTCACCCTGCGGATATTACCATCTCTTTAGAAATTCACTTTAGCAACCCTGATTGCCCACTCGCCTCTGATGCTTGGAGTCTCCTTTGAGTTTGTTCTAAGGTCTTCCAGGTTTCCATGATTAACGTGAAATTCAAAAGTGTCTGTGACACATTACAAAGACAGAAAGCCCTTCCTGTGGGCCTAGGCTCTGTGCTTTCTAGCCCTACAGGCTGGGAAGCCCACTTACTAACCACAGGAAGGACAATGGATCTGTCTTCCACCCTAGCCTAGGAGCCTAACAGGGCCAAACTGCCTTCTTGTACCATCTACCGAGTTACTTAGGACAGGCCCCGGTGACACTACAATATCCCATGTTTCCAGAACCCTACAGAACTTCCAACAACTGCTAAACTACTAAAGACAGAGATGGACCAGAAGAGGACTGTTCTTTGCCCATCATTTTGCAAAATTCAATAGTGGACAAAGTTCCCTACGAGCCTGTCTATGCTCCAGACCCAGGTAGATGACAGGAAGGTTTCAGGGCTGTGCTCCAAAAGGAAGTTTGGCTTGGGTGGATATTGGCCCTCTGGAACAGAGGAGAAACCAGGATCTAGGTTAGGCCTGTGACTGGCTTCTCGTCATCCTGGGTCTGTGACACACATCTCTCCCACCTCCAGCTCCTGTGGTGAGGCTGGGACGACATGGGGCAGGCCAGGGAAGAGGTGCAAGAACTCAGCTCTCCACAAATGAGCCCACTGAGTGACAGTCTGGGGCCTCTGCTGGGGAGAAACAGGGGATGACAGCATGGTAGAGGGGACAGTGAGTTCTGTTTTGATGTCCCTATACTGCACAGAGTGGGGAAAGGGTACCCATTAGAAATGAACAGTTACTGAGAATTCTGCTCTGAGAAGTCCCTCAAAACTGAGATCTAGCACTTGCTCTGTGACCCCAGAGACAGGGACCTCAGGAGCCTCCCCCAGACTTCCCTTCAAAACAGGCAACCAACACAGACACAAATACCATCGTGCTCCAGAGCCAACTCCTCTACCCAACATATCTGCAGGCCTGAGCAGAGGCGAGCCCGTAACCTCACCTTGTAGACAGCCTCCTGGATGCGAGCCTTAAGCTTGGAGCTCCCGGTCTTCATCCCAGACACCAGGACCGTGTCCCCCTGCTTGGCCGCCTTCTCCATCTCTGAGATGTAAGAAGGAGGGATGTACGTAGACTCCAGGAAGGTGAGGATTCTGGAAAAGGAAACTTGTCAGACCTGGTCATCAGATTCCTCAGAGTGCAAGACGAGCTTTGCCATCGTCGGAACCTCTTGTGGGCTGTGGGATGCTGTGCAGGGAGACGGTCCCCCTCTCCACACCGTGCCACCTAGAAATGTGTCCCTGTAAAGTACCACATCAGAACTGCCCAGGGCCCTGTGAAAATGCAGGTCATTCAGCCCAATCCAGCTTGATCAGAAGCCTGGGAACTGACCTGCATCAACACCCACACCTGATTAACACTCAACTGGGAGATAACTGGCTCCCAAGTGGGGAAGGTGAGGCCAACAGAAACCAAGCAGCAGGACTACAACCCCAGAACCACCCAAAGAGGGGTTCCATGGTGGGGAGGCTGGGGCTGGCACACAGGTAGGCCTGAAGGATCCCTTCTGTCTGGTCCCTCCCTTCATTTTGTAATTTGCAAATGAGCCCAAGGTTTCTCCCAAGTGAGGGCAACAAGGCCAGGATTGGAAGCCATTCTGCGATCCTAGGGACCATGTTTCTAAATGTAGGGACCATCTGAATCTCAGATGCAGCCAGGCATGAAGCCCAAAAAAGGAAGAGGTGGCAGTGCCACTACTGTCTCCTTGGCCCAGAGCTGGACTTTTAAAGGCGGAAACAAGAGATCAAATCCTGAACTTCCCCTGCCCCCATGAAGTCCTTATCAACAATCACAAAAGGGTGAGGAAGCCACTTTGGGGGAGGAGATGACTTCCCTGGCAGATACCATCTCCCCCTAATGACCCCAGTAATCTGTATCTGTCATGGGTCAACAGGAACAATGAGACTGGAGGGACATTGAAGGTTCTGTCTGTAAGATTCCTGACCAGGACACAAAGCTCTGAGTCTGACAGGGGACAGGAGACATTCTCTAGAAGGAGACAGTCATCTTCATGAGTATCAGGGTGTCAAGAATCAAAGAAAGACCAGGTGGTCAGAGACCAAGCACCAGGGCTGATATATGGTGTGTGACTCTGGGCTGGGTTTATGGGGACTTCTGTTGTTACAAAGGACAAAACTGGGCAATTAGAAAACCTTGACTGAGATCAGAACTCTGCATGTATCAGTATCAATGTCCTAATTTTGATGACTACTGCAGAAACGCAGAAAAATGTCCTTAATGGCATTAAACTCACATTAAAATAACCCAGGGAGGTGAGGCACCAGCTTATCAACCTGCTCCCAAACAATGCAGAAAAACTACATTTTGTACCTGACCAGAGAATTTTCTGCAGGCCTAAAATTGTTGCAAAATCTTTATAAATTAAGTCTCCTTTCCCTAAAAAAGATGATGATCCTTAAAAAATTATTCAACAAAACACAAGACCATGTAGTATAGCAGAGAATAACAGCTCAGATCCTGGGCCTGGGTTTCTCCCAGGAGACGGGAGCAGTGCTACGGAAAGCATCCACTTCCACTCTGTCCAGTATATCAGGAAGTGAACTTTTCACTTTGTCACATGTAAATTAAATGGCCAGATAGGGTTATTGCTGCCATGTTGGACAGTGCAGATTTACAAGATCTGAGTTTAAATCTCAGGTCTGCCACTTAGAAACTCCAATGGCTCAACCTCTCCAAGTCTGTTCCTGCAGCAGGAAAATGCAGAGGGGAAAGCTGTGCCCATCCTGCATGGCTGCAGCAGGCACAAACGAGTCAGACACTCAAGGTGTCCATCTGCTCTACGCTGGGGAGCCCACTGGCCATCCTCCCAGATGAAACCTGCCTCCCTCTAACCTGCTCCCCATGAGAAGTGTTGGTGCCCCAAGGGCCACATGCCCATCCCCTGGGCCTGAGACATGATGGCACTGTGTTCTCTGTGTCATCTCCTGTCACCAGCTGGACACTGCAGCTTCTCTGCTGAGCTCTCATAGAACACATTGGAAATAGCAAGGTGCCCTCACAGCTGAGGGAGAGAAAACCCTTTCTCTGCAGTCACCAGGAATGTCACAGGCTTCTGGAAAGCATCCGGGATGCCTATGATGTCCCCTATCTTGGGTCCCCCTACACTGGCTAGACCTCATCAAGGTGCCTCTTACCGCAGTGCATTGTGGGAGTCTGAGAACCCATCTGCTTCTGTGTCCTTCACAATGGTCCAGTCAAACACCAGTCCTGCCAGGGTGCTGAAGGTGTTCCCTGAAAGGGTAAATGGGCAGGAGAAAGGCAGCGGAGTTAGTTCCCAGGGCCCAGGGAAGGAGACAGAGGAAGTGCCCTCAGCTACTTGCAGGAACCATGCTCAGTACCAGCCCTGCAGAGCAGGTGCCCCCACCTCCATCTTCAGAAGAGGAAACTAAGGCTGGAAGGAAAGATACCACTTGCTCATAGGCACGTGATCAGGATGAGCTGGGCCAAGATTCAAACCAGGCCAGGCCAGGTGAAAGTCCGCATTCTTCCTGCTGTACGGCCCAGCTTCTGGCTGCTCCTACTGGGCTCAGTGCAGACAACACTATCGCCCGCCCTCCTGTCTGTGAGCACTTTACAGTCTAGGAGGCAAAGAAGCAAGGCAGGAGGGGCAGTGTCCTCAGTGACTGCTTTCACACAACTCTTCTTTTCTCTTCACCTTGACTGTGACACTTCTGGGGTCCCAGGGTTGGGGGACCGAGAGCCAGGCCCGGCTGCCTGAGCTCCAAAGGTCCTCCTCATGGCCTGTGAGCCTTCTGAGCCACCAATTCCATCTAACCAATGCCACATGCAAATCCAACTCCCACAATGGCCTGAAAAGCCCAACTCTGGCTGCCTGGGTCTTGTCCTCTGCAGGCCAGGGGCTGCCTCAGCTCTCCACAGAAGACCATGCTCTCAGTTTTGCCACACTCTCCATCATTCCATCCTGTTCCATGTTCCTCATCCACATTCCCTGGCAGGCCAGCCCCAAAACAGACACGGCTGGGGACCTCCAAAGGCTCTTCCTATAGTATGAAGGGCATGCTCTTTAGAGAGTGATGGACCCTAGGATCTTAGCTGCACCCACCCATGACCCAAAATGGTCAAATTAAACCATGCTTAGTGGAAGCTCCAGAAAATAGTGCTGTGTTCACGGTTACTCATTGGGGTCTATTTAGGAAGGGCCTCTCCCCCATGGTCCCTTAGATGCCCTCCCACCCATGTGGGCAACTGGTCAGTGAGAACAAACTTCATCTGGACAATGTGCAGAGGGACTATTTTTCTTAGAGGTCCAAGGGAGGATTTTGAACCAATGAAAAGTTTGTAGTTCCTCAGACCTCAAAGTGTTCTGACTGAGGCCATTTATCTTAACATCCTGAGGTAAGGAAGGAAGATACAAAACCTACAGCACAGAAGCACAGTGGCTGCCAGAAACTCAGGAGTCCCCTGAGGGACTGAGACCTTCCTTCCATACCCCAGGGACAAGGTGCTTACCTCTTCCCGGCACAGCCCTTCCTCTGCCCAACACCTCTGACCAGGAGACCCTTCTTTCCCCAGCAGGCTGAAATGGTGCCCATAAGGCAAGGCCAGCCCAAGGCTCCACCCTCGGGGCACAGCCACGCCTGCTGACCTTGCAGCCCAACCAACAGGACAAGGACGATTCCCCCGTGATGAAAATAGTTTGGATTATGAGCAACTCAGCATGAAAGCCTTGGAGGCAGTTGCTACGGTTTCTGCCTTGATGTTCTCCCAAAGCCTCTCACACTCATAAGTGAGGCCTGTGGAAGGTGATCACATCATGGGGTGTGATGTTCATCACACTGCATTGGTCACTGTGATGTTGGAAGAAGAAGTGGGGTCACCTTCCCTCTCTGCTTCCCACCCCCTTGCCATGAGCAACTCTGCCTCTTGCCATGCCACCCTGCCTTGGAGCAACAGACTATGGACTGAAACCTCTACCAAGTGTGAGCCAAGATAAACCTCACTCCCTTGACTGCCATCCACTCATGTGTCTTGTACACCTGCACAGGGGGCTTACAGCCAGCTCACCTCCAAGCACCATTGGTACCTTCTGTAAAGCAGGAATGAAAATATTCACCCATGGTCTTGCTGGAAGGGTCACCCAGAGAGGCACCCAGCACTGGTCACTACTGCCCTGTCACAGACAGGAGATGAAGCCAACAGATGACCTGCAGAGGGGGAAGCTTGGTGGAAAGTCGCACATCTGAGCATTGCAGCAGCTGCACGTGAAGCTCTGTCTTTGCTTCCTGCTTCCCCTGCCCACCAAGCTCACAGCTTGAAGAGGAAGAAGAAGGGATACATTGAGAGCAGGAAGGGTCCTCGCACTTCTCTGAGTTGCACTGACTCACACATACCAGGTCCTCCACACAGATGAAAATGCGGGATCACTTCCTCAAAAGCAGAGAAAAGTGCCCGGAGGTCAGGATGGGGAATGGGAAATCCCCAGGCAGGGAGCCAGCAGAGGAAGCACTGGGGTTGTCCAGCATGCCGACAAACCCTCAGAAGCACCTGGAAGCCCTAGCCTGCAACCAGCACACGCGAGCCAGCCCACTGCGGGCTCCCAGGTTCCCCTCCCACCAGCTACCACACAGACACAGACTCTAGCCAGGACGGGCCCTGGGGAAGCTGAGTCAGGCGTCACCCCTTCCTGAGGCCTGCTGTAGACAGGAGACCCCAAGCACTCTTAAGCCTATGCACCAGCACATGCTGGGTACCTGAGGGGCTGGGTGGAGTAGACAGAGGTCACCCTGGTGGCAAAGAGGCCTCCGGACTAGGCAGACACTGCTGCAGCACCCAAGCAGGGATGGCCACACCACCCCTTGCTCCACGCAAACCACCCTGAGGCATACACATCCCACAGTCCTCCAGCAACCGTCAAAGGGAAGGGAAGGGCAGGAGAGGCCAAGAAAGGCCAGGACACCAGGAGGCAGGTGGCTGAGAATCCATCCCAGGAGGCATGAAGGTGGTCAGGAAGCTGGACCGTGGATTACTATGGCCCCGTGTCCCCAACACATGCTCTCCTGTCCAACAGACTCCACTTGAAAAACAGTCTAAAGAAAATTCATTACAAATGTCAAGGCAGCACTGGCTGAGCACTGAACCAAGCGTGGGCCCCATCTGAGCCTGTGGCCCTGTGTGAAGCTGGCCATGTGGGTGGCAGGGGGAGACTGACTGCTAGTTGGCAAAATGAAAGGAGAGACCACAGTGTAGTTGCTCATTGCAATCCTGACCTCTAATAAAAAAAGGGAGCAGAAAAGTTCCCACTCCACAGAACAGGGCCAAAATGGACAGGTGTCAGGGGAAAGGGAGGTGCAAAATGGTTTTAAGAAAAACCTCTGCCCAGAGGTTTTCTCCATTCAAAAAGCAGCCACAAGAACCTGCCGCATGAAACAGACAGCATCCTTGATCCTGAAATCTGATGGCTGAGTGTGGTATTAGCAGGGCACCCAGGGCCCCAGGCTCCAAGGACACACTTCTGCCCTGATCCCAGGAGAATCACAAAGAACATTAAGCAATCTGACTCTACAAACATTTATTGGATGCCTGCCTGGACCCAAAGTCCAGTGTCAAACAAAGAAGCGTCCAGAAAAATGAACCAATCCCAGTTCTTCCACCAAGCACTGAACTGAATGACCCTGTACTGGTCCAGTTCTACCAGTGCTCAAGGCACACTAAGGCTGGGAAATAATTCTGGAAACATGGACTCGAGACAGTCACTCTGCAAACAGCCTCAGCTTATAGGTGGGAGGGGGTGGTAGAGGGGGGTGGGTTTCAGTTGCTGCTATTAAAGGAACACCTGAGCCTGTGTCTTACAGTTTGGGTCCCAAATGCCCCAAAGGCCATGTGCTGAAGACTCGATTGCAGCCTGTGGTGAGGGTGGAGGGGAGTGGTTTAGGAGGTAGGCCTAGCAGAAGGAAATAGAGTCCACAGGGTCACCCCTTGAGGAGGACACTGGGACTGCAGGCCTTTATCCTCCTCTGCCACCCAGGTTCCATGAGGTGCACTGGCCTCCTCCGCCATGCACTGCCACCAGGATGCTGAGCCCAAGCAGCTATGGATGGACACCTCTGAAACTGTGAACCCAAATTAACCTTTCCTTCTTAAGTTCACTCTCATAGTTTTGTCATGGTAACGGAAGGCTGACTGTCATGCTGGGTAATTTATAAAGGAAACAGTTTTATTAAGGTCGCAGTTCTGGAGGATGGAACCCCAATATGGGAATGCCACATCTGGCCTGGCCTTGGTGTCAACTTGTGTTTTAACATCACAGCAGAGCAAAGGGAGAAGGTGGGCAGCGTGTGCAGGCACCCGTGCCTGAGTACGTGCAGAACAGATAAAACACTAGCAAAGGCCTTTGTATCAGGTATGTCATTCACCCCAGTAAGAGCTGCATGCACCCTCCGCAAAGACCTCATTCCCTTTGGTTTCCCCTTGTTCTTTTGGGGCCCTATGTACATGAGGCAAGGGCTGTACCACTGAGCCACACCTAGTCCTAATCACTTCTGAAAGGTGCCACTGCCCCTCGCACGCTTGCATCAGGGAAGAGTTTCAACATGAGCCTCAAAAGAACACACTAGACTCAAAGCATAGCAGGAGGTCCAGGCCTGCAATGGCACTGATGCCCAGGAAAAGCCTAGCAACAGGAGGAAGCAGGTACTGTGCTGAATAGTGACAGACCTTGACATCCCTAGTCCCGGTCCCTGCTCAGCCAATCGTGCGTTGTGACCCAAAGTAAACAAACTGTCTGGACCTTGGCATCCCTGCCTGTATGAAGAGCACTATGGCATCCAGCCTGAGGGGTGAGAGACTTCACTGGTAATGGGTCCAGCCCAGTGTTTGGCAAACTCAGGCATCTACCTAACAATGCCTGTTGGCGACAGAGCCCCTTCTGACAAGCTATGCCAGCATAGATAAGAAACATCCCCTTTCAGATGGTGAGGTCCCCAAAGCTTACAAGGGTCAAATCTACCTTCATAAAAGAGACTTTTAACCAATAAAGAGGTCGCAGGCTCCAGAAAAAAGACAAAAGGCATAAAGTCACAGTATGTCAAGGCAGAGAAGGCCAACTGGAAAGCTGGAAACCCTGCCAGTAGACAAAAACAAGATGAGCCACCACTGCTGTGCTGCAAAGGTGGGGTCTTGACCTGGGTGTCTCTGGAGACCAGGTGGCCTCCAACTCTGAAACAGATCCATGTGCCCTCAAAACTTCAGGAGTTGGGGGGCCACCACCAAAGGTCATTGGGCATCTGCCATGGCAAACCAGTGGGCCCACAAAGGCCAAAGAGAGCTGCCTTCCTGCGCTGACATCTCTGACCACCTGGGGAAAAAGGTGTACCCTGGGGGGAAAGTGAATTACAAATAACTAGATGCAAGAAGATGGGACAGTAACAAGTATTGGCAAGGACTTGCCAGCACCTTCACTGATAGCCGCGAGGGGCGGGGGATGTGACACAGTGAAGTCACTTTGTAAAGAGGGTGGCAGTCCTCCGGTCAGCAGGGTTCTCATGTGGCCCAACAATCCCACACACAGACATCGACCCAATGCAACTGAAAACACATTCACACAGAGACTCGTACACAGTTGTCCACAGTAGCACTGTTCATCGCAGTCCAGAAGTGAAAAACACCCCAGGTCCACCAACTACAAATGGACGAACAACCCACAGTCCATCCACACAATGGAATATTGTTCTCCAGCAGGTAACAACATGCACAGAGAAGGAAGCCCGTCACAAAAGACTGCATGAAAGTAGGGCTGTTTGTGCTGTATGGTTCTTACACGAAAGGTCCAGAACAGGGAAATGGAGAGGCCAGAAGTAGAATGGCAGCTGCAGGGGCTGGAGAGGAAGGAGAAAGAGTGACTGTTACCTGGGTTTCTCTTTGTGGCGATGAGTTCTAAAATGAGATAGTGATGAATGCACAACATTGTGAATACACCAAAAAAAAACCACTGAATTGTACACTTTAACTGGTTAAATTTCATAGTGTATAAAACTCAACAAGAATAACTATTTTAAGTGACTTAAGTTTGGAAATGGAGCAGAGTGGTCGAGAGTAGACACTGGTAAGCTATGGCCCCTGAAGCCAAATCTGGTCCACCGTATAGTTTTATAAATAAAGCTTTATTAGAACAGCATCACCTCTGTTCACTGACACACCGCCCAGCCTGCTCTGGGACTGCAATGGTGGAGGTGAACACAAGCAACAGAGAGAGGGAGGGCGGCCGGAAAAGTGGGATGACACTCTCCAGAGCCTCACCAAACAAAACTCCAGGCCAGTCTGGGGCTCAGATGCTGGCTCTGCTACGTATTGACCACACGCCTGTTCTGTGTGGGTGCACATCTGCACACGCGCGCGCACGCACACACACACCAGCATAAAAGTGAGTGACTGCATTCACTCTGCGCCTTCATCTTTCCACCACAGAAACATGAACTGTGACAGGAGACATAAAGCGCTCCTGAGAATGCCTGCCACTAGGGTGGATTCTGACTTGGGTCTTTCTTCTCCCAAGAACAGCCAGTGACCCCTCTAGATCCTGCCAAGGAGCTTCAACTTCCTCACTGCACAGTGCCTTCCTCAGCTCCTCTCTGCTTCAGACTAAGGGCAAGCTGGCAGCTGACCCCGAAGACACTTCCTGTCCTACATCCTGCCCTCTCCATACCCCTCCCGCCTGACCACACGCAGTCCTCAGGGCTCACCTCCAACACAGTCTTCAGCTGCACCTGTCCTGACCCCTGCCCTCCATATCCCGCCTCCGGTCTCCTTTGAGGTCTGCCCCACCCAACTCTACAGCCTCCACGCACTCTGATTTTGAACAGCATCCAACTACGGTTGAGCATCCCTTACCCAAAACTGTTGGAACCCTAAGTTTCTGATTTTGAAGTTTTTTCAACTTGGGGATTTTTGCAGACCTTTTGACCTTCAAGATGTTTAGGATAAACCAGTAGCAGCACATGCCTGTAATCTCAGCTACTTAGGAGGCGAGGCAGAGGATTACAAATTTGAGGCTGGCCTGGGTGACTCAGTGAGTCTACATCTCATAATAAATTTTCAAAGAGGCTGGGGCTACAGCTCAGTGGTAAGGCCCTTGCTCAGCATGCGCAGTTTCCCCTGGTTCCACCTTAATAAAACATACACACAATTTAGATTTTGGTGCATTTTAGATCCTGATTTTCAGATAAGGCGTTCAACCCATATGTATAAATGTGGGTTTGTTTACATGTTGCTTTCCTTCATTCTGAGGTCCTGGGGCAGAAGTGAGGTCCTTCTGTGCCCCATAGCATCCTTGGTACCCTTTATAGACAGTGCTCAGGGAAGTACCCTTTGTTACTTAGCACTCACACAATGCTAAGCTGGCTGCAGATTTCTCCCCATGTCCTATGGTCACTGTGTCAAGCATCCCAATCTCAGTCCCCCAGATGAGGAAACACTGACAGAAAGGCTAGGAGCTCATCTCACAAATGAATCCAGAAGGAAGGAAGGAAAGGTCTGGCAAAGGCTCAAAACCAGTTATTTGTTCTCTCTCTGCCAGGGAATGTGGCCATATATGGGAACAATGTTGATTGTCCTGACTTGGGGGATCCATCTGCACTCGAGAGGCAGTGCCTAAGGATGCTGCGAGACATACTATACCGCACCAGGAAGATACTTCTCAGAAGATGCTCTTGCCCAAAGTGCCAACCAATGCAGCCTAGGCCAGGAAACCCTGTTCAAGAAAATAAACCTGAATGTAGAAAAAGAACACGGTAGGCAGATTAGTCAGGCAAGGTTTTGAGAGAAGGCGACCCTGAGTATGGGAAGAGCATCTTCTGAGGAACACCTCTGCCCTGACTTCTACTTCCTACCACAAGAATCTCCACCTACTGAGTGCCCTGTTAGGGTTTGGGTAAGTGCCCCCCAAAGGTCTCACCAACAATCTATGGTCCTACTGGGAGGTGATAGAGCTTTACGAGATGGCGCCTAATGGAAAGAAGTTGTGTCACTGAGTGTGGGGGGAGTGTTGTCTAAGGGGACCTGGACCCTTTTTCTCATGCCCTACTTCCTGGCCACCACGAAGTGAGCAACAGCCACCACCTATGGCTCCTGCTGTGATGTTATCCTCAGCTCCTGACCACAGGTAACAGAGCCAGCCAACCAGGTACTGAAACCGCAGAAACTGTGAGCCAAAATCAGTCCTTCTTCCTTCAAGTTTCTGTCACAGCAACAGAAAGCTAGCACATTCCCTCATTTCACTTACTGAGAGGTCAGGTTGCAGCCTACACAATCTGCTGACCACTGGAGGAGGCTACCTAGGAGAAATGAAGCCCAGAACAAGCTGCCATCTGATGCTGCTGGGTGGAGAGAAGGACAGTGTGCTGAGACAGGGCAATGCAGAAGTATCTCCCTGTGTCTACACACACACACACACACACACACACACACGCACGCACGCACGCACACACACACACACACACAATACACATGCGCATGCTCAAAAGCTTGGCCAGGAGGCTAAAACCAGCCTGAAAGCCAAGCAAAAGAACAGCTCCCACTGTCACAATGTGGTCACCAGCCAGCCATCCCCATGTCCCATCATTGCCTACAACATGGGCTTCCTGAGCCAACTTTACCAAGTACCACCGAGTCTGCCCCAGAGTCGACTACACCCCGAATGCACAGGCTAGGCTTCGGGAATACAGAGCACAGGAAATGGCCATGGTCTAATGCCTCCAAGAGCACAAGTCCCACCTTGGATGTACTTTTTATCTCTTTAGCTTCACCCCTGGTACCAGTTTTTAATCCAGCAGGGCTGGATGTGAAAGGACACAGTGACCGAGAGAGAGGTTATGGCAGGGTGGGTATGTGCTCACCTTCCGAGTCCAGGGCCTGGATCTTCAGCTCCAGAGGGGAATCTTCAAGGTAGAGCTCACGGGTAGTGGACACAATCTGAATGCCGTGGATGAGGTCAACGATGGCATCGCAGCGCAGCACCTGGCCCGTGGCTGCAGGGACACGGAAAGGGTCAGCACTGCAGAAAGTGGCTGGCCACCACGCCACCTTGGGGTCCAGAACTTCCTGGTGGCCTTGCTCTCTGGCAGAGATTAGAGCAGCCAAAAAACAAAACAAAACAAAACAAAACAAAACACAAATACCCCCCCCCAAAAAAAAAAACCACTACCACAGGGCTCGGAGAGCTGAATTCACCCTCAGACTCTAGGTGCCAGCTGAGCACACAGCCCTTGGGGACATCTACCTGAGTCCTCAGGGCTGAAGAGCTTGGGACATTTCCACTGCCCACCACAGACAATTACAACTTGCTTGTAGATTAGTTCAGAGTGTAGTGAGGAAGGTACATGAGTATGAGGACTTAGCATCTAAAAGATCCTGTTTGGAAGCCCCGTGTCCACACTGAGGTTAGGGACTGCCCTGCTCTTTGCTTGTTTCTTGTTTACTTATGCTCATGTTTTTATCAACTACACTACAGAAGAGATGCCTGAACCTGTCCACTTGCTACATAAATGGCATCACCTAGAGAATTCTTTAAGGGTAGGGTGGCAGCATGTGATACCAAATTATTCTGATCATTCTCCAGGCACCATATGAAAATACTCGTGCACTGTTAATGTCGCTGAAAAGCACTATGACCCCATGCGCTATAAGCCATACACATATTCAAAGGTACACACCTATAGTCCCACCTACTCAAAAGGCTGAAGCCAGAGAACCCCTCGTGCCCCTGAGTGGCAGCCCAGTGTGGCCCATAGTGAGGCCCCACCTCAAAAAAATAATTTCATTACTGTGATCCAGTAAAAAAAGAACACTATCCTAGGGAGGAAATTAGCAAAAGAACCCCAAAAGCACTCTCTGTATTAAAAAGATCTGTTTTTTCACATAATCCTGGAAACATTCTAAATGTCCAATGTAAGAGAATGCTTATAGGACAATAGGCTGTCAAAAACATGACTTGGCATTAAAAGCAGTCCTATGGCAGGGGCTGGGGTGTTCCCCAGAGGGAGACCCATTCTCTAGCATGTGCAAGGCCCTAGTTCAGTCCTCAGCACCAAAGGACAATGATAATAATTCCACAGTAAAATAGAAAATATATGATGGTAGATGGGGAAAACCACGAGAGAACATTGCATTGTTTGTAAGTATAGCTGGGTCTCTGTAATCTCACATTCCAGACTCTCAGATTCAGCCAACCAGACTGGAAATACTCAGGAAAAAAATTCTACTGGAAGATGTTTTTCCTCATTATTCCCTAACAATACAGTATAATTTTCTGCAGCATTTACATGATATTAGGTATTATATGTAATTTAGAGATGTTTTAAAATATTCAGGACGATGTACATAGCTTGTGGCTTTTTATGTAAGTGACTTGAGCCTCTACATATTTTGGTATTGGAGCGGGGACCTGTCATCAATTTCTCATGGATGCTGAGAGTCAACTTTATTTTACAACCATAATACAGTAAATGTGGCAAAGGACAAAGAGTAGCATCCTAGACTGGAGCGACTTTGTTCACCTTGATACCAGTCAATCATAAATCCTCTAGAAATCAGGAAGCCACGTGCAGGTGTGAGGGATAGGATGGGCACCGCTTGGGCTACGGCAGCTCTGGAGGCCACCAATCTCAGTGGCATACTTCCCTGTCCCTCCCCGCTCACCCACCCAGGGAACACCCACAGCACTCAAAGCCCTTACTGATGTCCTCGGCGAAGATGATGCTGGTGAGCCGGGCAGGCTGTGTGAGCCGGGCCTGCACCACGGCTTTCTGGGAACACTGGCGTTCATCGGGGCCCAGGGGCTCTATGCTAGCCACTTCCGGCCGGGTAGACAACCTGTGGTAGAAAACGAGAACTCATTTCTCTGGACCTATGCTGCAAGGTGAGACTGGGCCAGAAGCCAGAGCCATGGCTCCCCATTTGCAGCACTGTCCTGGATTCAAACACAGCACAGAGGTCATACACCAGCTTCAAACATTCCCAGTGGAGAAAGGGGACCCAGCTGGGGCCCCTCTCACAAGACATGGGGTCCTTGAGGGCACAGACCCCTACACAGGGTAAATCAAATCTGAGCCCACACTGGGAGCGGATATTCAGTCAGCAGTGCCTGTCCATGACTGTGCTACAGAAAGGGACAGCAGCCCCATATACACAGGGAACACATTCCAAAGAGACCCTAGTGGGGATCTGAAACAGCCAGTAGCCTTCCTAGGCTGTGTTTCCTCCTATTCATCATCCCTGTTTAACTTGTAAATTAGAACAGAAAAGATTAACAACATAAAACAGAGCAAGTATAACAATATGCAGCAATAGAAACCACTTAAACTAGCAAGTTAAATTATTTACTTCTGGAATTCACCATTTAACATTTTTAGACTGCAGTAGACCATGGGTAACTGAAGCCCAGAAGGTGTCACGGCAGCTAAGAGGACTTCTATAATTTTCTGTCCATAGGAATGTCTCTCATGGTGTCCTATAAGGTGACTGCTAGGGTGAGGAGGGAATGCCGGTGTCTCGGCTGACCTGTAGCCCAAAGTAGGGGCACAGCATACACCCTGACATCATCCTTCTTCTCCAGATAGCTTCTACAGGTCCTGAAGACCATTAACTGTAATGGCAGCAACTATCACAAAGTCCTGTGCACACATAGGAATTCCTGTGTGCCTCCTGAAAGTTGATGGTGAATGTTTCTCTAGAAAGGAGAAAGGCAGATGAACACATCAGTAAATGAAACGGAGTAACTTGAGAAGGTTTCCCATGGGATGAAGAACAGGGGAACTGACAGCAGTCACTGCCCGGTTCTCACTGTGGTGGTTAATCTTCACCTGACTGGCTTGAGAGGTGACTAAAGGATTCGCAAAGCACACTTCTGGGAGCGTCCAGCTGGGTTACAGGCTCCTCCCTCTGTGCTCTGCTTCCTGCTACCATAAGGTGAGCAGCTTCTCTCCACCAAGCCCTTCTGCCATGGGTTTCAGCCTCGGATCCAGTTCCTATGGACTGAAACCTCTGTATTTCCTCCTTGGTTGGAATAAGTATGTCCTGGTTGTCCCAGCTACAAAAAAAATTATTTACATTAGCTGCTTACCTACTACTTGCACAAAATATCTAATACTTGCATCTTAAAGAAGCAGAGGTTTATTTGAGGTCACAGTTTCAGTGGGCTCAGCCGATGACTGGCTGGCTCTGAGGCAGAAACACTGGGAAGGGCGTGGCAGAGTAAGCTGCACATGGCATGGCAGCTATGGAGCGCAGCAGAGCAGGCGGGCAGGAGCTTGAGACAAGAAGGTACCCTTTCAGGTCACACTCCAGTGTCACACCCCTTCTGGCCAGGCTCCACTGCTGCACACCATGGGGCTGAGGGGACACTGTAGCACTCAATGCAACACAAGATAACAACAGTTCTGGGTCCCAGTGACATGAGGATGAATGTGGAGTCCATCAGACTTGGTACGGAACATCTATTACCCCCATCTGTGCATGGGTGCCTGGGAAGCCTCAGTGACCACCAAGACCTGGGGGTTCAGGCTGAGGGACCAGTGGGCAAAACCCCTCAGGTGGGAAGCAGCCAGAACTGCTGAGCCCTAAGGACAAGAGTGCAGTGATCAGGGACCCGGAGACGGCGCCCACTGAGCAAAGTGGCCAGCACAGGTCCCTTGGGGGCTGACCCTGCACAATGGCATCCTGGAATCTATGTCCTTATCCAATCTTTGCTTAAACTCACCACAACACAGACATTCTGGATTATTCGGGAGGAAATCTGTCAAAACTGCCAAGCGCTAAAAAGCAACCCTGTGACAGTGGGGTGCACACCTATAATCCTGGCGCTAAAGGAGGCTGAGGCAGGAGAAAGGCAAGTTCCCGTCACATCTGGACAATTTAGTTAAGACTCTATCTCAAAATCTAAAACAAAACAAAACAAAAAAGCATTGCAGATTTGAGCCCACCCTAGGCAATGTAGCAAGACCCATCTCAAAGTATGCAGGGATAGTGAAACGCAAAGGATCTAGTACCGCAGAATAAATTAGGAGGGGCCTGGGGTGTAACTCTGTGGTTAGAGCACCCCTAGGTTCAAACCCCAAGGCCAAAGACAAAAACAAAACAAGCCATGGTGTGAAACACACACACCTGAGAGACACCTCCAGTCTCACAGGCAGCGCCTGCGAGACCTGGGATGCTGGTGACACAGACAGACCGGGAAGGCACCGAGCTGCTGGCAGGAAACCTGGAGAAGCGTCAACCATCTGTACTGAACATGTGCTGCAAACAAACCCCATGCTGGTTCAGGAAAGGAAGTGAAACCCTCGAGAAAACGCACATGCTCTGGCCTCACTGAGGCGTTCTGAGAAAACAGCATTTCGGAGACTAAGAGAACAAAGCAAGTAACTGAGAGACACACAAGCTGGAAATGGGCTCCTGTTTAACGGTAACAGTTCTGGAGTCCTGTGATTCTTTTTCCACTTCACACACACACACACACACACACACACTGTGCAAATGAGAACAAACCAGAAAGCACACTGATCAGAGGGACAAAAAAAAAAAAGCCAAGAGAGATCCTGGCTTGGGTCACAGAATGGAAAGAGACCACAGTTGAAAAAACAGCAAAAGCCAGCAGTCCAGAGCTTCGCTGGTCTCAGGAAGTCATGTTAATTTCACACTGTGACAAAAACCCCTGGTCATCATCAACATTCAGGGAAGCCACATGGAAATACACGGGGATTCTTGCCATTATCTCTGCAGCTTTCCCATAAGTTTAACATCACTCCAAAAATTAAAATTAAAATGGGGGAAGAGATACACATGGGGAGCACAGAGGGTGTGGGGCAGTGACACTAGCAGCTAGCATGACTGCTGCAGTTTGGGTCCTGATACACCCAAAGCCCATGTGTTGACGGTTGGTGCCCAGCCTGTGAGACCACGAGGAGGTGACAGGACTTTCAGGATGAGGGAAGCTAGGGGAAGGAAGTCTGGTTATTGGGATGCAGCCTTGAAGGGAGCCCAGCTCTCCTCTTTCCTCTTTTCACTTAACACCATGAGGTGAACAGTGTCCTGTGCCACATGCTGTGGCACGACATACCATGTCACCACAGGCCTAAAAGCGGCAGAGACAACAGACCATGGACTGGAACCTCCAGACCCACAAGCCAAAATGAATCTTTCCTCTTTTCCAGTTGATCACCTCAGGGGCTTTGTCAGAGTCACAGGAAGGGACTGACACACTGATCCCGTGATGGCAGGTATCAGTGTGTGTCTGCGCAAACCCACAGAGCACTAAAATCCAGCCATTGTGGCCTCTGAGGGATGACGGTGCATCTGTATATGCTCATGGATTATGACAAACACACTGCTCCAGTGGGAAGGTGACTGAGGAAGCTGTCTGGGAGGGTGGCAGGGGACACAGAAACTCTCTCTGTACTCTCCACTCTACCCTGCTGTAAAACTAACCAAGGTCTAAAAAAGGAAATAAAATATACAAGAAAAAAGGAAGAAGATGATATGGCACACAGCTAGGTTCTCACCACGTGGCCTCAGCTGGCCTATCTCAGGGTCTCATCTTTCTGGCAGCTCCTGCCTCTGGGTAAAGCGCTCACCCCAAGGCATTGAGATGGCCTGGGCCAGGCTTCCTGTGACCAGGAGCAGGATCAGCTGTCCCCCTCTACCCGGTGAGGGCCTGGCTTGGGGGGCACTGCCCAGAGACACAGAGAACCACAGGGCCCTCGGGACTCAGTGTCCTCGTCTGCCACCTTCCCACCTGGCCCTCCTCATGGAGGGTGAGGGAGACTGGAGAGACAACCACCCCAGGAAGTGGGCTTGGGTGAGGCCCAGTGGCAGAGGCTCAGCTAGCAAGCACCAGACCCTGGCACAATACTTTTTTAATTTTTAAAAAGCACCTTGGGAAATTCTCATCAGAGCATTCTAGAGGGAAAGGAAGGCACCAAATTGAACACGGATCCTGGGAGGAAGGGGCTAGGTAGTTTCACTTTTATCTGTAAGGTTCTATTTTGTGAGGAAAAAAATGAGCAGAAACATCACGCTTTGTGATGGCCGAGTCTGGTGGTATGAAGTCATTATCTTATTCTTTTATCTGCGTTAGTCTAACATCTAAATAAAAATATCTTCCTCCATGCTTACACTGCAAATGACTCAGAAACACCCTCACCTTACTGAGAGTGAACCCCAGCTCAGAAGGCAGAACTGGTGTTAGACCTTGGAGGGACAGGCCTGAACACCGGCCCTCCAGGGCCCTCTGGGGAACATTCTACACAGTCACGGACCAGCCACACAGGGGGCCTGGTCGCCTCCAGGGTGCTTCTACCCCTCCTAGCTCTCTCCAAGGAGCCTTAGGTAAACCCCACAGAGGCCTCTGGAGATGCAGGCTGGAAATGCAAGTGCTGACCACCTGTGTGCTCGGGAGGCTGAGGCAGGAGGACTGCAATATAGTTCAAGGCCAGGGTAGTCTACATACCAAGACCCTATCTCAAAAAAAAAAAAACCGAAAAGAGAATTTGCGTTTCTGGCTTGATGACTGGGATGTGAGTGCCTTCAATCTTACGTGGAAACACAGGCTCTTCCCAGGCCTCGAGCCTGAGGTCTGCAGTGTTCATACAGACAGTTGATAGCTGCCCTCCTGCAGATTTTAGGACTCATCAACCTATATCATCTGTAAGTGAACTCAATTTCTCATGTTAAATCTCAACCTCTCCAACCTACTCTGTGTCCTGAAAAACCCATCATGAAAAAAAAATCCAGAAAGCAGAAAATGCATTCGACATACCAGCTATCAAATGGCCCAGCATACTTTAAACATGCTTGGGATACTGACACTCACCATCTTCAGCCCAAGTCATTTAACAAAACACCCTTTATTGGGGAGGGGGTTTGTGCAGCCTTCACTTCACCCAGAGCTATGTCCCCAGGCCATTTCTTATTTTGATACCAAGTTTCATCACGTCACTAAGTGCACACACCATGAGAGGGGGGTCAGAGAATGCATAAATGAGTAACTTTTTCATTGATTCATTGCATATTTTAATTATTACTTATTCATTTTAAAGTGCCTTTGGAGCCAGGTGTGGTGGCTCACGCCTAAAATCCCAGCACTCAGGAGGCTGAGGCAAGAGGATCGTTGCAAGTTTGAGACCAGCCTGGGCTACAAAGTGAGCCCAAGGCCAGCCTGAACTGCATAATGAGACCCTGTCTCAAAAAGACAAAAAAAAAAAAGTGTCTTTGGATATGAACACAGAAGATGATATCAGTGCTACAAAGAGCAAGTCATTTTGAAGGAAATGCTGAATCCATCATAGCACAGGTAGCACATGAAAATGAGACAGCGTGACAGAGAAGTGATTTCCCCTGACACCTCGCAGAGGGCAAGTGCAAGAGAAACCAAGCCCTGCCACACTGGCTATGCCTCCTCTCTGCAGCAGTCTGCCACAGTGTCCCAGTGTTTCTGAGACAATTAAGACAGAGCAGCCTACAAGCCCATGCAGGATTCTCTAAGAAACAGTCAGTCTGGTCTCCAGTGGGGTAGGATGTCTGAGAGGAACAGAGGAGCTACTGGAAGACGTGCATGGCCACCATCTGTGCAGATGCTGGGCCATATGCAGCTGGAGACACAGCTTCAGGGACAGCAGGGCACTAGCTGAACAGGGAAGGCAGGGGTTGAGCGGCTGATACCTGCCACCCATGGAAGCCCGATTGCTTCTCCTGCCTGCAGCGTGTCACTCTTGCCTGTGTCTCAGCTGGTGGCCAGCATGTATGTCCCCCACTCACTCACACCCTGGGCAGCACATAGGACAAGCATCACAGTCCAGAAAGGTGCATCTGTCCTTCCAAGGGACCCCAGTGCAGTGCAGTAGCACAGAGACATGACCCTACTCCATCCTGTGACCTACTGGGTAAAAGTCATGCGATAGGAGGCTGTCATCCACTGGCTGGGTGGCCTTGAGCAACCACCATCACCTTTCTGGGGCTCCATACCTTTATCTGCACAATGGGAATAAAAATAGCATCCAACTGTAAAGGATCAGGTGGATTATGTGAGATAACAGGATGCTCTTATTACAGCTGAAGGAAGATTAACAAGAATGGAGGTTCCCAAATGAGAGGCCTAGAGTCCTGCAGCCTGGCAGGATTCTGACCACAAGAAGTTTGCTGTCCACAGATAAAGGGAAGAAGGGATCCTCTTACCCTGTCATCATCTGGGCATGACCTGTCCTCTTTGTCTTGCAATACTTTTGTGTATGTGGAATGGGTGAGGCTCTGACCTTGTAAAACTGAGTTCAGAAATGATCGCTCCTTTTCTCTCCTGAAACTCTGTCAAGGACAAGTGACACTGCTTCCTCGAGTTTCCTGCAATGTACAAGTAGATGTTGGGCTGTACCTACCAGGCCTCCTCCTACCTCTCTGCTACCAGCTCTTCTGCTCTTCCACGGGAACCTGCCTGTGATGGTGTTGATGGTGAAATGCTAACCCCCAAGGTGATAGAACCAGGAGGTGATGAGGTGTGGGGCAGAGCCTTCATGCACAGGCTCAGGTGTCCTTATAAAAGAGGCCACAGAGTGCTGCGTCATTCCTTCCCACCATCTGAGGACACAGCACGTCCTTGGCAACCTGCAGCTGGGAAGAAGCCATGGGACTCAGTCCTGGATCTGGGACTTCCAGCTCTCAGAACCGTGAGAAACTCCTGTGGCTTCTAAGCCATTCATCCTGTGGTGTTGTGTGACAGCAGCCAAATGAATTGAGACACTTCTCTGCAGTCTCTCCAGGCTCCTGAGGACACTGGAAAGTACATTCCTGTGCCTGGCCAACCAAACTACCTGCTGTCTAGTCACAGTGTCCTGGAGAGGTCAAGTGCTATGGGTATCCAAGGGGTGCAGTGCTTTATGCCCCGGTAGACTGGAACCTCAAGGCTGTCAGGCTGCAACGTTATCTTGTTCCCCTAAGGCAGGACCCAGCCACAGCCAATTCCCATCTCTCTCTCCTTGAAGTCTGTCAAGGACAGGACCCAGTCCTGGTAACATTCCTTTCCCCTTGGGACACAAAAGTCTGAATCAAAACTCTGCTTGGAAATTTCTCTTTCATAAATAAATGAAAAAAATATCGCTTTGTTGCACCAAAATCATTTTGGTTTGCATCTGCCATCAAGCACAGTTGAGAAAAGAGTCTGGAGGGATGAGACTCCCTTAACTGCATTTTTAAGGCTTGAAGCCTTATTTCATTCAGCCCCTTTGTAGCCTGTTGCCTGTTGAAAAATAACAGCTGCACAAACTTTTCGTTATTACTTATGTATTACATGTCATGCACAGAGCGCAGCACAGCATAAATATTTTCTTTGCCTCTCAACAATCTCATTAAAACCCCTGGTGACGTACAAGGAGATGTTAAGTGACCTGCCCAGGGCCATGGTCCAGAAGAGGACTTCAGTGGTCTCAGCACAGTCCTGCTCTCTGTGCTGGGCTCAGAGTTCAGAACAAGACCAACGGCCTCGATGTTGACCTGGCACTGCCTGCAGGCAGGGCTGAGCTCCCAGGCCCTGGCAAATGGTGTCTTAACCTTGCTGAATCAGCCCCCAACCTCCAGATTGATTTTTAAAGTGTCTTTGGTTAATGCCCTAAAAGAAAACGAAGGAGACAATCATTAGCTGAGAGGCCTCACACATTCCCTTCTGAATCCAAACCCCTGGTTCAGCTCTGAACTCCGTGATCTGGGTTTGAACAAGGCTGGGAGGCTCCTGGCCTCAGGCTCTTTGTTTGTACAGCTATGGTCACTGCTACTGCAGGGGCTTCCTGTTCTCAGTTTCTGGGTGTTTTTAGGGTTAAGTGGGGAATCACATACAAGAAGAAAAGCTGGTTCTGCAAGTTCGGTTCCTTTGTTCATGCCCCACTGGGGGCTCGTGACATATATTCCCTACACATACAAAGCCCCACTTTGGGGCTTACACAGTCTGGCTGGCAGGGGCACCAACCTGGACATGTGCACCTCCTGACACCCCTCCCCACTGCTGCAGGTTGGATCCCAAGTGTCCCCAAAGGCCCACAAGCTAAAGGCTTTGTCTGTCACCAGTCTGTGGTGTATTAGGTGGCAAGCCAGGCCCCTGGGGGTGCACCCCTGATGCTGGCCTTTCCGGTCTCTTCACTGCCCAGGTGCTGCAAGGTGTCAAGCTTTCTCTGCCACCCTCTCTGCTGTATCCTGCCTCACTGAGGCTGGAAGCAAGAGGATCAAGTGACCACATGCTGAAACAAACAACCAAAACACACTTTTCCTCCTTTAAATCATTTGTCTTGGGTATTTTGTCACAGCGACAGAAGGCTTACTAAAAGACTGCTAGGCCCCGTTTGTTGGCTACCTGCCTCAGTGCAGTCACATACAAGTGCCATTTGTATCTTTTTCTTACTTTTTCTTTGTTTATTCTTTATTGAAAAAGCACTATATTTTAAAAGGGAGTTTTGCCAACATGATGGTATAATCCTCTAATTTGAGAGGCTGAGGCAGGAAGATCACAAATTCAAACCCAGCCGACAAAAAAAATTTTTTTTAAAGGTAGGGTGCTTTTCCCTCCTGAAACTCTGTCAAGGACAGGTGACACTGCTTCCTCGAGTTTCCTGGAATGTACAAGTAGATGTTGGGCTGCACCTACCAGGCCTCCTCCTGCCTCTCTGCTACCAGCTCTTCTGCTCTTCCACGGGAACCTGCCTATGACGGTGTGGATGTTGAAATCCTAACCCCCAAGGTGACAGAACCAGGAGGTGATAAGGTGTGGGGCAGAGCCTTCATGGACAGGCTCAGGTATCCTTATAAAAGAGGCCACAGAGCGCACAGGCTGGGGATGTTGGGGATGGAGCGCAACACAAAGGCTGGTTCATTCCTTAGAGCCAGAAAAGGAGATGAGGCATTCTATGCTAGAATAAAAAGACAACCGTCATCAGGAAATCAAATAACAACAAATGCCAGCAAGGATGCGGAGGAAAACAAATCTTTCTATACTGCTGGCAGGAATGGAATGTATATTGATATAATCACTATGGAAATCAGTAGGGAGATTCTTTTTTTAAAAAAAAAAAAAACAAGCACTAGAAATTCCATTTGACCCAGCTTTTCTCTTTCTAGGTATCTTGCCAAAAGGGATAAAGACATCACAGTCCAGTGATCCACGCACACCCATGTTTAAAGTAGCACAGTTCATTATAGCTAAATCTTGGCAGCAGCCTATATGTCCACCAACAGAATATTGGATGTGAGAATGTGGTATTCATACACAACAGAGTATGATTATGCTATAAAAAAGGATAAAACTTGAGTCATTTGTAGGAACATAGATGCACTCTTGAGACTATAATATTAAATGAAATAAATCAGACTTATAAGCTTACATATCACGTGGTTTCTCTTATACAAGAAAAACAAAATATAAGTAAGGAGCAAAATAAAAGATAAGAAGAAGTAAGGAGATAGAGCTTTTGCAAAAGGGAAGGGGATGGAGAGATGCTGGGAGAGGAGAGGGAGGAGTGAGGAGGGGGGAGAAAAGGCATTGACATGTGTAATATTCATGGAGCAACCCTCCACAAAGAACATGGTCTTTATGTACAGCACATGTGGATCATAAAACATAAAAAGACAATTCCTGTGTTTCCAGACCATGAGATGAACCCCAACAGTGTTAGGAGGCTGGGGGAGGGGGGAATCCCTGCAAAGACTCAGGGAAGACAGACAAATACTG
Organism: Hydrochoerus hydrochaeris; assembly: GCA_004027455.1. Classification (NCBI taxonomy): domain Eukaryota; kingdom Metazoa; phylum Chordata; class Mammalia; order Rodentia; family Hydrochaeridae; genus Hydrochoerus; species Hydrochoerus hydrochaeris. Next base: position 42,250 of record PVLA01008036.1, on the reverse strand, counting down.
AAGTGTTAACAAAAGGAGGAGGGCCTTGCAGGGGTGGGCTGGAAGGAAGTGGAGAGCTGTGTTTCACGGGTACCAAGTTTCAGTTTTGCAAAATGAAGAGGTCTAAGGACAGGGCGAGTATGCTCAACACTGCTAACCTGCACGCCGGAGGTGGCTGAGGTGGAAGATGTCTTGTTTCGGTGGTGTATTTTATGTCAGATGAACATAACATAAAATTGCCACAATTCAAAATGAAGAAATGTTAATACATTAACACCAGAAGCAAACTTTTATTTTGAGGAAGTCTAAAGGCTTGAGAGCAAATTTTGAAAGACTAGGGTGTTGCTCAGAAGCAGAGAGCTGGATTAACATGGTGAGACCCTGGCTTGGATCCCCAGAAGCAGCCACCCTCTTCCCAAAACAAAAGAAGACTGAATTTTGTAAGTGACTGTCATCATCATCATCACACACCGGAGCTCTGGTGGGCAGTGCCCCCACGCTCACAATCCAGAAACAGGAGCTGGGCAGAGGCCAGGCACCCAGGGACATGGGACGGCCAGGCCAGAAAGCAACAGTGAAATCAGAAAAAGGAGAAGTGAGAATTGCTGTGGCTGGTGGACGACTCAGCTCACCCTCCATGCCCCTGCAGGGCTGTCAGGGGCACCAAGGCCGGGTCTGCAGAGCACAAGCCACTTCAGAGGCCGCCAGAGGCCGGGCAGCACAGAGACCACAGAGGAAGCAGGAAGAAAACCTGGACTCCGGTCAATTAAAGTCAACAGAGACTTCACGGTCCCTGTCCTGTGGGCCTTGGGGGGAATAAACAGAGTCCTCGCAACCCACGGCCAGCTCCAGCCCTGAGGGCCTCAGCTCTGGCAGCTCTCAGGGGTAGGTGGGCACTGGGGAGAGGGGGACCCCAGAAAACATGGCCTTCCTGTCCCTCACCAAAGCCCCTGAGATCCCACATGGCCTGGCCCTACTCACTCCTGACCTTACCATGACACCCTAACTTCAGGAAAGATACCTCCTTTATGCCTTTCCTACACGTTCAGTGCGCCCACTCCCAGTCTCTGCACTTACTGTTGCCTCTCTGCACATACTGGTCCCTCTAGCATATCAAGCCTGGTGAGTGACAGCTTACACCTGTATTCCGAGCCACTCAGAAGACTAAAGTGGGAAGACTGCAAGTTCCAGGACAGCCTGGGCAATTTAAAGAGAAGATGTGTCAAAATAAGAAGGGCTGGGGATGTAAGTCAGTAGTAGAGCATCTCTGGATTCAATCCCCAATCCCACAAAAGAAGGAAGGAAGGAAAAGAAAGTTAAAGAAAAGAAAAGAAAAGAAAAGGAAAGAAAGAAGAAAGAAAAGACACCATACTGCCTCCTGCAGCTGCTATCTAGCATGACACACCCTCTACCATCACACAGACATTTCTTCCATCTGAATCAGTCAGCTCACACTCCACTGTACACTTCACAAAAGCAGAGCACTACCGACTCACCCCTCACTGTCTTGTCCCAGGACTTTGAATCACGCCCAGCTCAGACTGTCAGAGCCATCTGTCTGCTTTCCATCAAGTGAGTCTCCAGCACTCAGCTGTGAGGCCTCCAGTGCTCAGACCCCAGGGCATTCAGGCAGGATTGGTGCCCAGCACATTCGTCATCTCTTCCTCCAGCTGCTGGGATCAACACCAAACGCCAACAGGACCCCAGGTAAGAAGACGACAGACAATTCAGAGATGATGGCAGAGGGAAGGAGAAGGGTTTGATCTCAGAGGGTAGGGAGGAAAAGTGGACCCCAGTGGGATGGGGGTGATCTGAATGAAGGAACCACAGGGATGGATACAAGGCCAGAGAAGGCCATTAAATGGAAAGTACCTGAGCCAACAATTGGATTAAATTCACTTAGGTGAGCATCCACTTTGTAAAGTTGTTATTTCAGTTTTGCAGTCAGTGTCCCCAGCTCCTGACACCTCCCTGTCCAGCAGGCAGATCCAGCCCTTTCCCTGGAGGGGGATTGTAGTGGACAGTGGGTATGCCTCCCCAGGGCAGCCAAGGGCTGTGTGACAGTGTGAGAGAGCTACAACTCCAGAGGGTCACGGGGCAGCCCCAGGGCAGACTTGACCTGAGACAGCGTTTCGCCTCCCAGCATGAACTGCTCCATAAACCTTGGGCAACAGGACCTTGCTGAAGAAGCAATTTAAGGAAACCAAAACGGCAACTACACGGGAGGCTAAGGACTACAGCAAGATTTCTTCCCTCACCTCTCCCTGGTTCCTGTACAATGTAATTCTGTACATAAAGGACACCTTGAAAAGGAGCACTGAAATATACTTTACAAGTCACTCTCCAATTCAAAGTGTCTAAGAACCATGAACTGACTGCTCAAACAAGAATGGGACAGGAGTACCAGCCTTGCAAGCACGTGGTCATGAGTTTGATCCCTGGACTGATAAAAAACAAAAACAAAAAAAACAAACAAACAAAAGAATGGGACAGGAAGGGTGAGTCAGCCTAGAGAACTTGCCTGAGGCTACTGTCCCCTGATCTAACAGGGTGGTGGCCTCCGGGTGGCTCCAATTCCCTCTTTCACTGCTCCATGATTTTGCAGGGAGCCCTTTGCTCACTGAGATTCAGCCCTTTCCCTCTGAAACACAGGCAGGGAAGCCTAAGGACAGCATTCTTAGCTCCCCAGCCCTGAAACCATCCAACTGCTCAATGATATAAAGCAAGAAGTGGGAAAAGTAACCTTGAAGTTCTGGCACAGGCAAGTGCTGATTTCAGGTCACTCAGATGGAGCTTCCAGCAAATTCAAAGGATGAACAAAATCCCCACCCTGTGCCCTAGAGGTCTGGTAAGGTTTTAATTCTTTGTTTTCCGTTTTGGAGATGTCACAGTGAACTTGTTGATAAATGGTATACTTCTTTCCAGGTTTAGGTGATTGCAGATATACAGCTATCCACAGACCAATCCTTAAAATGTCTAGAGGATATTTTTTACAAAGCATCAGACAGAACACTCAGAACAGAATTACTACAAATAAAATATTTTCAATGCTTGCCTCATGAGGTCCTCCTGGAAAGTGAAGGGGAAACTACAATCAACAAACACCTCTAACAGGGCACTTAAAATAAGCAGTCACGTTCAGCCATGAAGCACTAAGGATCAGACACTAAACTTCTAAGGGACTTAGCATTCATCTGATGCATCTGAGATTGGGAATGTTTTTCCCTTCAACCTACGAAGTACATTAAAAATAAAGAAAGGGGTGTTATTTTAGAAAAAGAGCTAAAGAACCTCATAGGAAGTCACACACAAATACTCCAAAGGGAGTCAGTCACTTGAAGCCAGCTGTTTTTAATAACCAGCTTCCTCCACCTCACCCATGTATGAAGAGAACAACTTCAAGGAGAGAAGGAGCTTGCGTTCCTCCAAAGTGTGAACAACTGATCTTCCTGCACCAGTCGAGGCTGAGACAGGATCACAGAGAACTGAAAGACCTAATTCAGCCCAATACGCGGAAAAAGACCCTCCCAGTTTGTAAAGCACTAACCAGACTCAAAATGCAACTGGCTGACATGCTGTGTCCTGATTTCAGGAGGCCGCCTTGCAAGACACAACAGGTGCAGGTGATACACGTAACAGGATGCCAGCCGGGTTCCACGCTCACCTACATGTGTGACTGATGTTCAGACAGCCTCTGGCACACACGTGTGCGGCTCTGCAATGTGCTCACACCTTGCTAAGCCTCAGCAGTGGAAGACAGAAACAAAGGGAGAAGCAAAAGCGTGCCCTGGAGAGGGAGGGGGTGACCGGGAGCCACCACCATTCATCTGCAGCTGACTGGCCCCACGCGGCCTGGGTGCGGCCTGGCTTGGTCTCTGTAACTAGTATCAAAGGCTCCTTCCCACCTGCACACCCAGAGCGCTGGGCATCACCTTGTGCATCAAGGCCTAGCCCAGTCATCCAGGCCAACCCCATCTGTAGACAACCAAGGGGAACCCCACTCACTCCCTCTGCTTTCATTTCTCATCTGTGAGAGGGGCCCCTGGGGGGGTCCTCTGGCAAAGCCTCTCATCAAAGGTGTGTGTCCCTCCCTAAGTGGAGGGACAGGTATGATGTGTCTGCCACAGACGCCTTCCACACTCCCCAAAGCCAATCCCCACACTAGTGGGTGCCAAAGAGAAGTTCCCCGTGCCTGCACAAACTCAAGACCTCTGAGCTTTCAGACTAGAGCTGTGCAGGCCCCTAATCACCCTCTTCCTTGAGTCCCCGACAGAAGACGGTAAGGAACGAGGCCACGAGGTCCCCGGCCCAAGCTCGGGGAGCCGGAGGCCTTGTCCCCTGTACAAACCCAGGACACCGCTGCCCGACGCAGGCCTGCTGAGACCCGCAGCGCCAGATCCCCCTGCTGTCTGGAGCCAGCCCCGCGCGCGCCTGAACACTCCCTCACAGGAGGCGCACGCGCGCGCACGGTCAGCAAGCTGCAGCCAGGCCCGGCGGCGCCATGCGCCCTGGCGGCGACCCGCGCGCGCCCCCAGCTCACGCAGCGCGCAACAGTCGCGGCGCCGATGGGCTCGAGCCAGTCCCTGGCCCGGAGCCCCCGCCCCGCCCCGCCGAGGTCCGGGCCTCCTGCCAGCGCCGGCGCACCTGCCGCGCGCGCCCCCGTGTCCCCCCCAACACACACCCCAGGCGTGGGGACGCCTTGGTACCCGCTCGGCTCACCAGCGGTAGCAGCCTTCCGAGGCCTCCAGGGTGAAGTTGACGCGTGTGGCGCGCGTGAAGGGCAGCAGCACTTTGGGGATGTTGAGCTTGGCGGCCGCGGCTGGACCCAGAGCCGGCAGCGCCAGCAGCGCAGAGAGCACGAGCAGCGGCGGCGGCGGCGGCGCCTGGGCCCGCGCCATCCTCGCGGCGTCTCCCGGCGACCCGGCCTGCGCTCTCCCTCCCGCCCGCGCCTCCGGCCCCGCCCGCAAGGGGCAGCAGGTGATAGCGGGGAGGGCGGGGCGAGGCCGCCGCCTCGGGCCACTTCCTGGGCTGCCGCGCGCGGGAAAGCAGGGGCCCTGTTCATGGCGCCCCCACCCCCGACCGGCGCGCCCGGGGGCCCGGGTGGGGGTGGAGCGCCGGCGAGGCCACCGTGCGTGGGTGGGAGGCGGGGGCGCGCCGGGGGGGGAGCAGAGGAGGCCCCGCCCGCGCGCGTGCCCGCAGGACGCCCTAGACCACGTGGAGGCCAAGCCGAGTTGTGGACTCTGGGTTAGTCGTGGACGGCTTTAGTGCATTTGCTGGCACTGGACGCCCCTAGGGAGCCTTAACTTTCCGCAGTCATTCATTCAGCTCTTTTCAGTACCTCTCCAGAGAGGCAGAGGCAGAGCCAGGCCTGAATGTAGGTAGCATGAGCCAGACCATCGCAAAAGGACACGCACCCCCCTGGACAGCTGGCATTTGGCCAAAGTGTGTGTCATCCCACCCCATAAAACATTGAGGTCCTGATTCCTTCCTTTGCCCTCCTCACAGCCATGCCAGGAGAATGCTGGCATCCCCAAAATTAATGGAATAGCCCCAAGATCGCTCTGTAGGCAGGGCAGTGCTTGGGTGGTGAGTCACTGATCCCTGAGCCCATGTTCTCTGCGAGGTACCTTCTGTCCTGAAGCCCTAAGAGAGTCACCCCAAAGGTCAGATTGAGGGCAACAACGCCCCCAGAGCACACCCAGCTCCTAACTGCAGTCTGGCTAAATTGAGCTGCACAGAGACAAATTAAAGATCTTAGGAGTCTACACTAAGTGCTCTGTGGTTGGTAGCTGTCTTTGTCATGAATTGTCACGATGTGCTTCTCAGGGCCTCTAAAATGTACATCTAGTTTTTCAGGGAAGCCTTCAGCCTACTGGGAAGAGGTCAGGGAAGGTGCAGGTGAGGATGTACTGGCCCTGTTGGGTACGGAGTACAGGAAGGGTGTGGGGACTTATAGCCAGTGAGGCACACAGAGGTGCTGCGGAGCACAGGAAGGGGAAGCTAATTCTCAGTCAAGCTCAGAAAGGTAGCTTGGTTGAGGTGGTCCCAGGACTGGCCACAGAGAAACATTGCACTTCAGAAGACCCAGCTGTGTGTAACCCCACCTGTCTGGGGCCATGGAACTTTGGGATGGAATAAGGGATGTTTTGGAGTCATCCTCAAAAGCCTGGGGGTCATATTGGGAGAAATGGCTTCAGGGATTCCGGAGCTGGAAGGCGGGTGTCTGTGTACCACCAGGTGCTCCACGAGGGCCACGATCTAAGGGCTCTACAGTGTACCCTCGAGTAGATCAGAACACAAGCCATGCCTATCCAAGCAAATGTAGATGCATGGATCCCTTGCCAGACAGCTAAGTGAGTAGGTGGAAGAGACCCAGTGGGGCATAAGGGTCCTGGGCCTCTGGTCCATTAGGATCACGAGTCTGTGACCCCATCTTTCCAAATCTTCTGATTATTGAGCTGAAATGTATAACTTCACATTTTTAGTTGAAACATCTTCATTGTAAATGATGGCAACTAATGAATTTACAAACATATATCGTCTTAGACATTGGTGTCAGAGAAATGAGAAGTAAATATTCATCTCAGTCCCTGCGCATGAGATTCATAATAAACCAAAACTGGAAGAAAAGAAACGCCAAGCGGAGGAAGGTGAACCTGGTGGCACGCTCATACCATGGAATATGAACGAAACAAACCAACAACTCCAGAGAGATGTACTGGATGGAAAAACAAAGAGGTTAGTGTTCTGGTGTGGGTAGTTGGACAGTCATCCAAGAGTGTAATGACATTTGAAAGTGTCGTGGACCTTGTCAGAGTCCTTAGATCATGGAGGTTTGACCTCAGGGGTTGGAGGACTCCAGTTTCTCTGCTTCCTGGCTGATGATAGGACTCTTCCTGACAAATGCTCCTGCCACTGCCGTGTGCCAGTCAGCCCGAAGTCCTCAGTTACCAGAACTGAGTAACTAACTACAGGTACAGGGCTCCCAGGGAGAACTCAAATCTCTTCTTTGTAAAGTTGATTGCTACAGGATTTCACTGTAGCAACACAAAGTTCCGTCCTACATAATTGTATGTGTAGAACTTTCTCAAATCAGCAAAATTACAGGAAAAAAAAGGGCTAGGTAAGTAGTTGCTGGGGGGAGTAAAAGGGTGGGTGGGAGGTGATGTGGGGCTGGGGGTGGTGGAAATGCCCCAAATCTTAACTGCATCAATGCCAACTCCCTGGGTTTGCAAAACTATTGGGGGGACAAAGTAAGGGTATGTGGGAATTCTCTGTATTATTCCTTACTGCTATATATGAATCTGTAACTGCCTCAAAAAGAAGTTTAATTACACAAATAAAAAAAACCTAACAAACAGGCCTAATGTAACACATGTGAGTAGACACAGCTTACTGGCGCCCCACTCTTTGTGTGGTGTTTCTGCTCCCTGCCGTTGGGACCCCTTCCTTGGTCATCAGGTCTTTGGCTGGCATGCAGGGAGGCAGGAGGGGACAGCAGTGATGGCCTGAGCAGACCATTAGGCCCCAGGCACGGAGTCCCTTAGGGACAGGAGAGACAATCGGTGTGACACAGTCGTCTACCAGATCTATTAGAAAACATTTCCTGGAACGTATTATCAGTGCCTGCCAAACTTCTGTCATTTCCTAGCACCCTAAACAAAATTTCTTTTACACTATGAGTGCCACCTGTACTGCCATTTCCTACTTGTCTTTAAAGCAGTGTTTATGTATATTTATATAGGAAATAAACTTTGCTGCTTCTGTAAGTAAAAAAATCAGTAGCAGTTGCCAAAATAGAAGTAGGCATAAAATAAATACAAGGAAACAAAGGGTTGACATCCAATTACACTGACATGATGGTTCCTGCTAAAGCTTGGCACTCAAGGCCTGCTCTCAGGGCCGTTAGTTGGAAGAGGCCCCAGTACAGCCAGTGACCAAGACACCACTCTGTACCCAACAGGGCCTGTGTGTCCTCGCCTGCACCTTCTTAAAGACAACCGAGTATCTTAAAGACAACTGACAGCCAGGCACAGTGGCATAGCCTGTAATCCCCATACTCAGGAAGCTGAGACAGGTTTGCTGTGTTTAGTATGTCCCAAGCCATCCTGCTTTACCTAGCAAGACCTTATCTTGAAAGAAAGACAAAAATAAATGAAAAGAGACAGTGGACTTTTTCCTGTGGTGTGTTTTCGTATTGGAGCTTGTGCACCATGTTTTTGTCACAGTTTAGTAACGTTTAAAAATCATTTTTCATTGGAGAACCTCAGTCACAAATAGGATAAGATAGTATACAAAAAGCCAATGACTTTCCAGTCCTGCAGCCACAATCCAAGCCAATTCTGTTCCTTCTATAGAAAACTTCTACCCCATTTTGTTTTGAAAGAAACCCAAAACATTCTATCATTTCATCTGTATTGATTAATGTAAATAATTAACACTAATTGCTTAGTCATGAAATACCAACATAGGGTTCAAATTTTCAACTGTCTCAGAAATGCCCTGATTTATTTTTTTGGTTTATGTGTTAACAATCAGAGCTAGTGAGTTGGTGCCATGTGTGGGCTGACTGGGGGAGAGCCAGATGCCAGCCCCTCTCCTGTGAGTCTGTGCCATTCGTGGACTGTGGGGGAGGAGAACAAAAAGTCAACCAGAAGCTAAGACCTCCTGTGAGTCGGCACCTTGCACAGACTGGCTTTGGGAAAGCCCGACACCAGCCTCTTCCAGCAGGCAGGCAGGAATACAAGAAGAGCCAACAGTCCTCCCCACCCCAACCCCCATAGGCAACTGGCTGATGTAGAGAAACACAGGCTGTGATGATAGCTCATGTAAAATACAACATGATGCTTGCAGTGTTTAGTGTTTCACTGACTTTGCAGGCCTAAAGCCTGCAGTCTGATCATCTATTCAGAGGATAACAGCACACAACAAAGCATCTATGGGGATCTTTTTCTGAAGGTGGTAGCCATTGTAATTCGCTATTATCTTGTTTAGAAATCCTGTATCATTCTCATTGTTTGTTCGATTGGATTTTATTCTGTTTTATCTTGTTTGATTTTGTTGTATCTGATGGCATGGGCAGCTATTTTGAGGATAACAAGATATATTATGGTAGCCATTTTGGATTTACTATTATCTTGTTTTGAAGTCCTTCATTGTTTTGCTTGTATTGGTTCTTTTCTGTTTCTGTTTTGTTTGATTTTATTATGTCTGAAGGTATGGGCAGCTATTTTGAAGAAACGAGGCATTATGTTGATTGTTGATTTCCTATTGTCTTGTTTTGAAATCCTGTGTCATTTATACTGTGTTGTTTTGATTGGCTTTATTCTGTTTTATTCTCTCTAAAATAAAATTTAAAAAAAGAATCAGGACCACCAGGGGTATAGTACCAGCTACACAGAAGGCCAAGGCCAGAAGATCACTTGAGCCCAAGAATTTGTGGTCAATCTGGGGAACAAAGCAAGACCTGTCTCAAAAAGAATCAGAATCTGTGCCAGATGTGGCACACACCTGTAATCCTATCACTCCAGAAACTGAGGCAGGAGAATTGCTTCAAGTTTAAGGCCAGTCTGGGCTACATAGTGAGTTTAAGGCTAGATAGTGAGAGCCTGACAAAAAAAAAAAAAAAAAAGATCCAAGTAAGGTTCATATCTTGTAATTGATGGAAATAGCTCTTTCTCCCCCTTGGGATTCATGTATTAGCCCTTTATCTGTGGAGCAGGTGTTTTCATTTCAGAACAGCTCCAAGCTTAGTCCTGCCTCCTCTGGACCCACACTGTGGTCCTTGCATGTAGTATCACAGCAGCGGTGGTGGCTTCCTCACTGAGTGCCCTGTTGCTTTGCTTGTACATGTGTGTGCATGTGTGTGTTTGTTTTGTTTTTTTTGTTTTTTTGGTGCTGTGATCAAACCTGGAGCCTCAATATGCACGTGCCAGGCAAGTGCTCTGCCACTGAGTTGCATCCTTATCCTGGTTCTGAAGTTTTAGTCATAGTCCCTGGAAACAGGGATGCCCACTGTGGACCACCTGAATCCTCTCTGAGCAGGAAACCTCAGCTTAGTGGAAAATACAAAGGAAGAAAAAGACTAGCAGTGTTAGAATGGCTTCTGCCTTGGCAAAGTCCCTTCTAGAACCTTATGCTACAATAATGGCACCATTTAATTACAGAAACTGTTCCGCTTATCAGTGCCCAGACATGCTGACTCCCGAGGGAGCTGTGTTTTGTATTTGCACTGACTCTCATTGAGGACAGTTTTCTCACATTTGCCACATTTGCATTCTGCCAGAGACTGGTGAGCATTTGCTTTAGCCCATGGATTCCCCTGCCTGTGTCCTTCTTCCCTGTGTCACTCGAGAGACAGATGCAGAATAAGCATTGTAGCCAGCTAGCAGTGTTGTTGCTCTCCTTGCATTCCAGGCACACATGTGCTGCCCAGCTGCCCATTGCAGCCCTGGCTGGGCACTCAGGAGTACTGAAAGATTCAGAGCTGCCCTTGCAGCTTGACAGCTCTCATAGTCCATGTTCTTGAAGATTGGTTTTCGAACCAAGTCAGTAAGGTTCTGGAATGTGCAGACAGCTGAGAAATCATTGTTCCTCGTGTCTGTGAACATCTCAGTGGAAGAGGTTTTGAATCTACACTGGGTAAAGAGGACCTACCCTCACCAATATCAGCTAATACATTAAAGGCCCAAATGGAATAAAGAGGTAGAAAAAGAGCAAATTCGCTCTGCTGGAGGTGGGCCATCTGTGTTCTCCTGCCCTGGATACCAGAACTCCTGACTCTAGGTCTCCAGACTCTGAGACATGTGACCCGTCTCCTTGCCCCACCCCCATCCCTGCAGATCTGGCTGCCAGTTAACACTGTTGGCTCGGCCTTGAACTGGTGGGTGCTACAACTTCCCTGCTTCTCTGCTTACTGATGGCAGATGGTGGGACTTGTCAGCCTCAACAGTTATGTGAGCAAATTCCCATAATAAGTAAATAAATACGTGCCCACGTCTGTGTGTATATGTGTGTGCACCCCCTCCCCCACGTGTTCTGTTCTTTTTCCCTGGAGAACCTCGACTGATACATTTCTGTCACCTCTGCTATCACACTTGTACCACAGTGATCAACACAAGTCACGGGGCTCCCCTCACCAGCACTCCAGAGCCTTCTGGGTGACTTTGGCAGGGACTGCAGACTCCTTCCTCTGGTCCCCTCTGGTAAGGTCTCTCTGTTTGTCGCATCAGCACCCATCTCCTCTTACCTGCACGCACCTGGGTACATCTTGCCTTTGTGACTGACCTAGCCAATTTGGCCCCTGGGATATCATTTTTGAACACTCATGCTTTTCAACACAGACTTTTTTTCCAGTAACAGACACAAAATAATAATGTCTAGGAAAACACCATTTAATTCTTTTATTGAACTTTCTATATAAAAGCAATCCAGCAAAATCTCATTGTTACTGATTTTGACTTTCTGAGACAGGGTCTTGCTATCTATCCCAGGCTGCCCTTGAATTCATCAGGTAGCCCTGGCTGGCCTGGAACTCACAATGATCTTCCTGCCTCAAACTGCAGAGTTCTGAGATTAGCCAATAACATTTTTAAATTAAAAAGTTACGATAGCCAAAAGAGCTCGCAGATTAAAAACACTTACATTAATGTCATTTTTGAGAAATTCCACGCCTATCTATTGCAACAGTGGGTAGCACTCAGATATACTAACCAGTAAGTAATTAGGGTGAGTAACAATGAAAAGAGAAGGACTTTCAGTTTCAAAGCTGATAATGCAAAGTCTGTAAGATTTACATGTGCCAAACCAAAATATTACCCCTTGCAGTTCATACCCTGTTTTGGTTTTTAAGATTTAAACCAAATAAAGATTATAAGTGGTCTTACAGAATGGGGAAATGCAAATCAAAAACCAAACAAGATGGTGCCTCATACAGAAAACAAATGTTGGTGAAGATGTGGAGAGATTAGGAGGACTGGGGCTGGGGATTTAGCTCAGCAGCATAGGCACCTGCCTTGCAAGTGCATGGTCATGAGTTCGATCCCCAGTACCGATAAAAAAGGGAGAGAGAGATGGGAGGACTGCACTGATAGCCGAAGCATGAGCATGGTGCCACCCCTGTGGAAAAAATAGGGCAGCACCTCAGGAGTTAAAACTTGCATTGCCACATGACCCAGCCATCCTATATTGTAGGAATATACCCCAAAGAATTAAAAGCAAGATCTTTGCGTATCCATGCACCAAACACTAGAAACAATCCAAGTGTGCCTCTGTGAATGGGAGAGCAGTATATGCTATGGCCACACTGTGGGATATGATTCAGCCTGGAAAAGGAAGGAAATTCTGTCATGTACTACAATATGGATCAAAGGGACAGCTACTGCATGATTCCACTTATATGAGGTTCCTGGAATAACCAACCCAGAGACACAGAATTGTGTTGCTAGAGGCTGGGGTAGGAAATGAGCTGTGATTTAATGGGCCCAGAGTTTCAGCTTTGCAAGATGAAGACCGGAATTGGCTGCAACACAATGTGAATATATTGAATAATACTGAGCTGTGTGAGTAAACGTTACTAAGATGGTAAACTTTATATGTGTTTTACCATAATTTTTTAAAAGGTTATATAAAAAAACAACCTTATCAGAGCCTAGAGCTGTGTTTTAGAACTTAGAGGATAGGAGTTCCCTTGGAGATGTATATTTTATCCCTCACATTGTTTGATTTTGTCTGTGTGTGGGAATAATACAGCCTGAATCCTTTCTCATAGTTTTAAACTTCTCTTAGCGTCCACCCCAGGACAGCGCTCACAAAGACATCCCACAAAAGCTGGCCGGGTCCTGGCTCTGTTCCCTACTGGCTGGGCGGCCCTGAGAGTTACTGAGTTACATTTTCACTTCCACGAAGGAGATCCTCATAAAATCTCACTCTCAGAGATGGGACAAGGATTCAATTAACATATGTAGAGTGCTTAGCAGTTTTTACACAACTGTATTTTGGTGTTCACTGTGCTATGAATCCCCGCATTCCCATCATTTATTATGAGAGAAAAGCACCTATTCAGATTTGATTTGAATTGTTTAGCAACATTTAAAGCTCAAGGTATTTATGAATACTCTGGGTTTATAATTTCTCTTGAAAACTCAGAAACTGGCAACACAAGGTCTGTAGTCCCACATGATAGACTGAAAATGACTGACAGCACCGAGGATTGAACCCAGGTCCTGAGCTATAGCCCCAGACCTTTTTAAATTTTAATTTAGAGACAAGGTCTTGCTGAGTTACCCAGGCTGGCCTCAAATTTGTGATCTTCTTGCATCAGCCTCCCTAGTATCTGAGATTACAGCTGTGTGCCACCACACATGGATGGCAGCTACTTTTTGAGGAAAAGTTTGTGATCTTTCACTCCACCACAGTCCCCAGAACTCCCTGCTTTTCCCAGCCAGCTTTAATCATCTGATCCAATGGGTCTACCGTGTGCTCTCTGCTAAAGATCCACCTATAACGTATGGCCCCGTCCTCTGCCCCAGCACTGGCCCTTGGGTGAGTTGAATAAAAAGCACTGCCTGATTTTTCTGAATTGAAACATGAACCCACAGTGTCCACTTCACAGGGGATGCTGAGCTTGTCAAAGGCTATGTTTAGTGGAAAACCAGTTGGTAACAATAAAGGACTCTTCTAATGTGAAGAACCACTCATTCAAATTAAGATGGGGTGGTAGTTGGGAGCAGTGACACACTGCTGTCATCCAGGCTTCTTGGGAGACAGGACTGACTGAGCACATGAGTTCTAGATCAGCCTGGGCAAGCACTACAGAAATCAGTGTGGAGAGTCCTCAAAATACTAAAACTACAATTGAATTTGACTCAGCTATTTCCCTCTGGGTATCTTCCTGAAAGAGTTAAAGACATTATATGACAGTGATCCATATACACCCGTGTTTATTGCAGCACAATTCACAATAGCTAAATATTAGAAGTGGCCTGTGTATCCATCAACAGAAGAACAGGTAAAGAAAATGTGCTATTTATGCACAGTGGAATATTGTTCTGCCATAAAGAAAGCTGTTGAGCATTTGTAGGGAAATGGATGCACCTTGAGATCATAATGCTAAATGAAATGAATCAGACTTACAAACTTAAATATCACATGGTGTCTTCTATATGAAAAACCCAAAGTGCAAAGAGCAAGATAAAAGAGAGATCATGGAAAGTAGGGAGATAGATCTTTTGCAGAAGGAATGGGAATCCAGAGATAGAGGGAGTGGGAGGAAGGTGGGAAAGGATGAAAATTTCTTTTTCATTTAGAGGTCTTACACCTCTATTGGTGAGAATCTAAATTAGTACTGTCCTGTGGGAATTAGAATGGAGGTTCCTCAAAAAAACTAAACACGGAGACATCATTTAACCCAGCTACACCACTTATTATGGCTTAGGGCTAAAATCTCCCCCCACAGCCACCTGTTCAGAGGGGGAGCATTTGGAAGGTGACTGGATCATGGAGGCACAGTGGGTTCGTCCACCGAAGAGTTCATAGCTTGCTTGGAAGGGTCGGGTCACTGGAGTGTGACCTGGAAGGGTGTCTCATCCCTATTTCCACCCCTCTCTCCTGGCACCCCTCTGCTTCCTGGTCTCCATGCAATGGGCAGATTCTTCCATGCCAGGCTTTTCTGCCAGGCCATTTCTGCCCTGCAGCCTGCAGGCCATGGACTGAAACTTCCAAAACTGTGAGCCCAAATAAACATCTCCTTTCAATTATAGGTGTTGAATGTTTATCCCAGGGATAGGAAAGCTAGCACAATAGAGTGTATGTCACACATACATAAAAGTTCACACATAGCAATAGAGGATATGCCAAGAAAATGTCATCTCACTCACAACCTCACCAATATGATGATTCAGAGGAACTTGAAGTTTTCCATAGCTTTCCATTCCAAAGGCGAAAGCCACGGTATTTTTTTTCTGCCAAACTCACAGCTGTCAGACTGCCTTCCATCTGAGACCTCCCATCAGTGAGCAGATGGCTTCTTGTGAGGTGCTCTAGCTTCCCTCCCAGCCCAAGACACTGCCTTTTAAAATTAATCATTGATGTGGTCAGTCTGGTAGGTTGAGCTATGTGATTAAGACTGTCTGCATATTTCCACATTAAGCTGTGTTAAACTGGAATAACCCAGTTTGGCTGAATACATAGGCTTGGGGGTTCTGCATCCATTTAAAACTTTAATGAACTCAAATTTTAAGCAGTTGGTGAGAGGAGGAGAAAACCTTTCCCTGCCTGTGTGCATGCACATGTGTGTGTATGTGGTACTGAGGGTCAGTCTCAGAGATTCACTGCCTCTGAGCTAGGTACCAGCCTATTTTATTTTTTATTTTTTGGTAGGGTCCCACTGAGTTGCCCAGGAAGAACTCAAACTTATGATCCTCCTGCCTCAGTCTCCCAAAGATCTAGGATTACAGGCATGTGCCACTGTGCCCAGCTCGTTTTACGTGGTGGACCCTGAAGATTTGTACTGAGAAATGCAGAAATCTTCCTGACTAGAATTCTCTCAATCTCTGTTCTACCATTATGTAGAGGAAAGGTAGAAGAATAGAGGGGAAAACAGGAGAGGTTTAAAGGGGAAAGAAGAAGAGAGGGGAAGACTGAAAATTAACTTACTTGATTATGGTGTTGAAGTCTATAGGCCAATATACACCACCACCACCACCCTTGCAAGGTACCCTGGAAGGAATTGATGATAGGCAGATTAAATAGAAAAGGAACACAACTTCATCAATATGCAAAAGAGGAAAACTCACAGCATGGGAGAAATGTGACTCAGAAACTTATATAACCCTTTCTCTGCAGGGGAGGGAACAGTGAGGAATCTTGTGGGAACAGCAGATGATTCTTAGAGGAACTCTGTGAGCTCAGAGAACACACAATGACCTGGGACAAAGCATTTTGGACCACAGAACAGACAGTAGCTGGTAAATGCTTCTTTACAGGCCCAAAATAGAAGGCAATATTGTGAGCTGAAAGACTGTGCAGCTGTGTGGACAGATTTCAGTCTTTCTTCCTGCCAGGTGAGTTGAGCTAATGAAAGCTCAGGAAAGAGATCAGAGCTGTTTGTTTCTTCTTTGGCAGGTCCCGACTTCATGCAGAACCTTCTAAAAGTCTGCCGTTGGAGAGGAGGAAGCAAGACAAGGTTAAAAGGATCTCGATTTTCAGCCAGCTGCTAAAACCTTTAGACCTTCATTTCCTTTCGATTTAATTGCTCAGCATGCCAAAATAGGCTGTATTTGGGGAATATCATTCTCAGAGCCCTAACAATGGAGCACTAAAAGAAATAATGCTGAAAAGATGGGCAGCCATGTAAACGGACAGTTGCCGGAAGAGGACACAAAGATGACCAGCACACAGAAGGAAATCTGCTCATCTTTGTCAGTGACAAACGATATGCAAATGAAAGCAGCAACAAGCTGTCTTGTCTCCTTGCACTGAAATGTTTCACATCTGACAGCATCAAGTCTGGGCAAAGACTACGGGCATGCGAACTCACCCGTGCTGCAGGCGGAAGTGTAAATTGGTTCTGCTGCATTGGAGGAGTCTTCCGTGTGTACGTCTGGAAGCCTTCAGTGAAAATAACTTTGAGACCAGATGTGTTGCAGAATTTATTTAGTTAGCTGGAAAGGTAAAAGGCATGCATACTATTTTTACATTTCTACTGCCAGTGGACTTAGGAATAACTTCCTGTTATTAGCATACTGTTTTTTCTGCACTGAGACATAAATATTCACACTAAGTGGTATAACTGTATACTTTAAATAGCCCAGCTCATTTTAGGTCAGGTTTCATTATGGTAAAATGAAACTGTGGAAAAGCGTCTTTAGAGAGCGGAGGATCTCTGAATTGTGGAGAGGGCTCTCGGATCTGTAAGCAGTGCGCTTGAACACAGGCATAATCTACAACCTAGCTATTCAGGTTCTAAGTAAATTCCTCAGAATAGTGAGTTTTGAAATTTTTTGAGTAAGACGGAGAGTGAGAGTAATCCAGTTTATACATACACTTATGTAAGTAAAATAATAGTTTCATGAAATAACGTTTACCTTTGTTACAACAGGTCTCTCTGATACCCTTGATCCCATTCTATACGGCATTTCATTCCTTAAGTTCTTACCATGTGCCAGGCACCTTTCCAAGTATTTCCCCCTACCTCTCATTTTGAAGAAATTATTTGATTAGAAGTTGTTTAGAAATTGTTTATTTGATTCAGAAATTATTTCTCAATGAGAAAAAGATAACCCAATTAAAATGGGCAAAGGATCTGATAAACATTCTTCTGAAGAAGATAAATGTGAACACAAGGAAAGATGTCCAGTATTCTCAGCCACCAGGGAAATGCAAATAAAAGCCACAATAACATAACATACCTACTAGGGTGACGATTAAAAACTGGTAAGACAGTGCCAGGGATTTAGCTCAACAGCACAAGCACCTGCCTGGCAAGCACAAAGCTGTGAGTTTGATTTCCAGTACCAAAAAAAGATAGACTATAGCAAGTATTGGTGAGGATGCAGAGATAATTGGTACCCTCCCCTCATAGACAGCTGGTGGGCGTATGAAATGATGTAGCTACTTTGGGAAGCAGTTTGATAGTTCCTCAAACAGTTGAACACCGAGTTCCCATAGGATCTAGCAGTTCTACTCCTAGATATATGCCAAAGAGAAATAAAAACACACATCTACACAGAACCTTTACACGTGAATGTTCATAACACCATTATTCTCAATAGCCAAAAGTGAAAACTCAGTTGGCCATCAACTGATGAATGGATAGACAAAGTAAGATATCTGACCTGTATAATGGAATATTACTTGACAATAAAAAGGATGCAATGCCATGGGCTACAACATGGATGAGTTTAGTGAAAGAAGGCACTCAAGGAAAGAATAAATACCACACGAATCCATGTATGTTAAATGCCCTGGATTGGGAGATACATAGAGACGAAAGCAGATTAATGGTTGGTAGAATCAGGAGAGAGGAAGATTGTTAATGTTTGCAAGCTTTCATGGAGCAATAGGAAAGTTGTAAAAGTAGATTGTGGTGTGGTTGCTGCATTCTGGGAAGGTACTAAAATCACTGAATTGGACAATTGAATTAGGTGAATTTCCAGATGTGTGAAACTGCTGTGATTTGAAAAACCATCAAATACACTTACTAAGTACAATAATAATAATAATAGTTGTTCACTTCAACTTTTGGGGCTACAGACATTTGCTCTGTATTATATATCTTTTGGGGGGCAGGGTACTCTCACAACCTTGTACTTGCCAGGCACTGAGCCATATCCCCAGCCTTTCCTTTTTTCTTTTAAGCTGTAAGACACTTAGCTACCACTCATGAGGCCCTGGGTCTCATGAAACCATCCATTTCAGAAAACAAGTAATAAATTCTAAAGTTTAAGAGTAAATTCTAAAAGTTTAATAAACAGGGAACTTGCTGGAGAGACAATAAATCAATACACTAAGGGCTGTTTTGTTAGGATGGTACACACAGGGAATATGGGGTTTGCTTTAAATTTCATCTAACATTCAAATCTATTGATTTATTTGATAGTGGTGTGGCTACATTTCCAGTCCTTTTCATTCTTTGATTATGAGACAGGATCTGGCCAGTTGCCCAAGGTAGCCTCAAACTTTCATCCTCCTGCCTCAGTACCCCAAGCAGACAGAATTATAGGCATGTGTCACCATGCCTCGATCTCTGATTCTCAAATTTACAGTCCAACTTTATGACATGAACACTCCAGTGCTTTCCCTAATTTTACATGAATGCTACAGTTCTGAGGAAACATCATGCCACGAAAATGATTTTGAGTGCTTGTGAATATATATGTATATATATATATATATATATATATATATATATATAGTTTTAAAGATTAGTTAGTGTAGCAAACAGGCTTTGAGAAGAAAAAGAGAAAAATTGGTGTACTGTTTATCTCTTCAGTAGATATTTGGTAAGTGCTGTGGTGTAGCAGGCATTGGGAATACAGAGATGAATCAAATACCTCATGTTGAGCCAGGTATGATAGCTCCCACCTATAGTCCCAGCTTCTTGGGAGACTGAGGCAGGAGGATTGCTGGAAGCAAGGAGTTCGAACCCAACTTGTGCAACATTGAAAGGCCCTCTCTCTTAAACAACAATAAAAATAACAAGAAGTCTCAATTTAGTTTGTGGAGAAGAGCTTCGGTCAAACAAAGCTATATCTGGGGTACGAAACAGTAGGAAAACTTTTGTTTCTGCCTTACTTTTTTTTTTTTTTTTTGTACCAAGAATTGAGTTCAGGACCTCGCGCTTGCCAGGCAGGCACTGTGGCACTGAGCCATATCACTGGCCCCTAACATTTGCATTTTTTGCAAAAATGTGTCCACTCATAATAAACAAAAGTGAAATTAAATTCCAAGTGATAGAATGCAAGCCGTGATAGGAGACAGTAATGTGCTCTCGCCTGAAGTTTACCTTTCCACAGTTTCAATTACTCAAGGCCTCCCATGACCTTAAAGAACTAAGAGGAAAATTCCAAAAAGGAACAATTGACAAGTTTTACATCGTGTGCTGTTCTGAGTAGTGTAATGGAATTCGCACCTCCCCCTGGTGACAGAAATCATCCCTTGGCCAGGGAGCCAGGCTGCAGACCTGACGCTTCGGCAGCTCCTTCTTTCAGCACCTCAATGTGGTGATATCGCAGGGCTCGCCTTCAAGTGACCCATATTGTACTCAATAACAGTCCCAGCAATAATGCTGGCGATTCAGATCTTTCAAAGAAAAGCTGTGAAATACCTCCTTTATGTGCAAAGGTCAAAGCTCTGAAGCAAGAAAATCGGATGCTGAGGATGCTAAGAGGTACAATGCAGTATAATAGTTTCAGAGAGACCACAATTACATAACTCTTACTCTAATAATTGTTGCACTTAACATTATTGTTTTTAATCTCTATGAGTGCCTCATTTAGAATTTAAATTTATCCTATGGTATATATGTGTAGTAAAAACACAGTATTCAGCACATGGTACTATTGGAGGATCCAGGCATCTACCGGGGTCTTGTGTTTCCCAAGGACAAGGAGGACCAGGGGCCACTGGTGTGGGCTAAATGCAGGCAGTTCTGGGAGCTCAGCAGACATCCCTGGGGGTAGAGGTGGGTGAAGGCGTCCCAAGGATGCTTCAAGACTAACTAGCATCAGCTTCTCCTGTTGAATGACAAACTCTTTCCAAAGTCACAGTGGTTTTTCTCATGTATTTTCCATTTCAAAGATAAGTAAAAACATTTGACAGACCATAACTAGCCTCCAAGGCAGGAAGTGACTTCCCAACTCACACAACCACCTGCTTTGAGAATTCAAACCCAGTTCTCCCAGCATCCAAGTCACTGACAAGGAGATTGCCAAATTTTCTCTTTTCTTTCTTTCTTTCTTTCTTTCTTTCTTTCTTTCTTTCTTTCTTTCTCTCTCTCTCTCTCTCTCTCTCTCTCTTTCTTTCTTTCTTTCTTTCTTTCTTTCTTTCTTTCTCTCTTTCTTTCAAATAGGTTTCACCATGTTGCCTAGTCTGGCTCCAAACTCCTGGGCTCAAAAATGATCCCCCTGCCTCAGCCTCCCCAGTAGGTGGGACTATACATGTGCTCTACCATGCCCAGCTCCCAGTGATACATTTTTTTAAAAAAGGGGAATCGTAATTTTTTCCTGTATTTATTCTGATCTTGAGGTTGAGGTGTTCTGTCCAAGGGGCACAGCATCTGGCTCCCCTGTACTCAATCATTTTCAGTAAGAACCCCAGACCTTAACCTGCTGGGCAAGATTCCCGCCACTGAGTACAACCCCATCTGTGATCATTTATCCTTGTTAAAAATCAAAACATAATAGCAATGGGAAAGTTCTTGAAGAGACTCAGCAAAGGCACAGTGACACTATTATTTCCATCTTTCAGATGACCTTAAGACCCAGGGAGATGGAGCCAATGCCCTTGACACCATACTGCCTGACCAAGAGTTGGGCCCAGTGTATTTTCCTCCACTTGGTGGTAAGAAGCTAGAATCTCCCCCATATTCCTGAGGACAAGAGGGTTTTGCTTGTCTGTTCATTTAATTATATCTTTTGCAGACAAGGAACTGGCTCACATTCCTGGTTACAATATCGTCATGGTATTTAGACCAAAGTATGTTTTATGAAAAATAATCATCTTTCTAAAATAAGATGTATTATGATGACTATGATAACATCTGCTCCACTAAACACCTGGTTTGAACATGAAATGAATTACAGGATTGGCTGTGAGTAGAATTATTGCCTGACCTCAATGTTGAGCATCCCCAGGGACAAAGGATTCACTACCATCTCTAGAAAAAAAAAAAGCTCAAACTCAGAATATGTTCATGCTCTCACAACACCTGACACCAGTGTTAACACCAGCTGTGGGCTGGGCGCCCCACTTGGTCCCCAAATGCTGGTCCAATTCTGTTCTGTTCTGGCTCTACCTACCTCAAGACTACGTTAAGAGTCCACAGGTCGAGGGCTCAGTCTCTAAGACAGTGTCCCCACACCCAGTGATGACTGCACACCTCAAGTTAATTTCACTGTGCTTCTGATCCACTGGCTAAACTAGCAAGGGGTTTGCATGGTCTGCTCTTTGGGTTCATTTGCTAGAGTGGCTCAATACAGGAAGCAGTTCATTTGGCAGTTCATTGGATTATCACAAAGGATGCAGAGGAAGAGATGCGTGAGGTGAGACGTGGGCTTCCAAGTCCTCCCTGGATGCTCCTCCACTCCCTGGAGCCCTCCGGGTCATGTTGGGTTTAGTGGAGGCCCCATTAATCAGTGGCTGTTGGTGATCAACCCAACCTTCACCCTGTCCCCTCCCCTAGAAGCCAGAGGTGGGCTGAAAGTCACAGTTCTCTCATCCCACCTTGGTCCGTCCTGAACCAGCCCCACCCTGAGCTCCCAGAGGCTGCCAGCTGTCAGTCAACTCACTAGTATACAAACAGACATTGATCAGTTCAAAGACACCAAGGATAGTAGGAGTTAGGCACCAGGCAGGAGGACTAAGATCAAAGTGTATTTCCCAGTGTTGCAACACCTCAGGCAGCCTGTCCATTCCTGCCCTATGTCAATCTAGACTCTGCCTTTCTGTAGCTTGGCTGCTTCCACTAGTCCAAATGCTCCCCTTGGAGAACCACAGTGGAAGCCTGGTCCCCTCCCTCTTCCAGCGCCGACAGAGTCACAGGCACCAGCATCAGTCACCAGACTTTAGAGCCCAATCCAGCACTCACAGTCTGCTGCTTTTAGTTACCAATGGGGGACCCTGAGTGAGCCATTTCAACTTCCATCTTGTCCTTAGCAAGCTGATTATGTGTTCAGATGACGCATGATGGGATTCACATCAAAACCTAATGAACTTGTGACAAGTTAAAATATTTTAAGTTAAACGTGCTTTGTAATACACCCCACTGAACACCGTAGTTTAGCAATGTGACACTTCCCAGAGTACCGGCGGCACCCAGCGATTGCCTGCCCCCTTGAGCTGCTGCGGGCCAGTGTTGCAGGAGATGATACTGCATACGGCCAGCTGCAGGGAAGATCAGAATTACCCACTGAATACACACCACTGTCTCACCATACTAAAGTTGAAAAAAATCGTTAAGTTGAATTGTCATAGCGTAGTTTTTAAAGAAAGGGCTCTCCTATCAAACGTATTCCAAGCCCTTCTTGCCTTGAAAAAAGAACTGGACGAGACAAGTAAATAATGGTGCCTAAAGTTTATTTGAAAAGTGTAGGGTGAATGGATGTGAAAGAAACCCGCTCTGCAGAGCAAATTTAGGCCAAGAAAAGAGAAAAAGAGGGTGAAAGCAAAAATAAAAGTACACATCTCTTCTGAGAAATGCCGAGCTGGGTTTCATGCAAACTCACACAGCATAGCAACTCTCTTCGATGGCTGCTCTTCTTTTGTATCATCCACATCTCGTGGGAGCTCGAGGGAAGTTCCACACACCGGCCCTCGGTTGTTGTGGGGTCTTGTAATTGACAGCTCCCCTCCATCTTCTCCAGCCAGCTCTGCCACGCTCTATCTCCTATATCAGAACCAGTGTAAGTCACAGAATCACTGTGTATGGGGGCTGATGTAGAGAGGAGGAAGGGAGGGAAATCAAGACTGACTCCACGGAATTAGCTCATGCGAGTCTGTAGTCGGGAGGCTGGAGACCCAAGACCCAGGACAAGGAGAGTCGAGAGTTTAAACTCCAGCCTGAGGGCAGAAGAAGATGAGTGTTCTACCTGCTAGAGTCAGGGAGGAAGAGTTCCCTGCGGCCCCTGCTTTTGCTCTGCTAACAGCCTCAACTGACTGGATGAGGCCTATCCATCTGGGGAGGGTGATCTGCTCTCCTCAGACTATAGAGCATGTTCATCTCCCCCGAAGACACCCTCACAGACACAGGAGGAAGCTGCATTGGTGTCTGAACACCCAGGTGCAGCCAACTCCACACACCGTTGGCCACTCTGGGAGCTGTCATTTTCCCTGCCAGGACTGACTTCCTGGCTTCCTTCTAGTTTTTAAAATCTGTGTTTTCATCATTCAAAATGTTCTTATTTCCCTTGTGCCTTTGTTGTAATCATTTCTTAATTAAAATGAGTTATATTATTTTTAAATATTTGGGGGATTTTTTAAATAGCTTTTTTTTTCTCTTTTGGTGCTGGGGATTAAACCCAGGATTTCACACATGCTAAGCAAATGCTCTACCACTGGGCCACTGTAAATGACTTTTTAACTTTATTTTTAACTATAGTAAGAGACACACAGCACAAGAGTTCCCATCTAACACTGGTGTTAAGCACATTCATGGTGGTGTGGAGCAATCATCCCATTTACTTCCTTAACTTTTTCTTCCCCGAGTGAAACCGCACCCCCTTAGCCCCCCACCTTCCCTCCTCTTGGCCCTTGGGACCACCATTCTCCCTCTGCCTGTCAGAATCCAATGACTCCAGGGACCTCAGAAAAAATGCAATTATACAGTGTTGTTATGTGACTGGCTTATTCCACTTACCATCATGTCCTCAAGGACATAAATGAAGCAAGTGCCAGAATTTTCTTCTTTTAAAACACTGAGTAATATCCCCTCATGTGGATAAGCCACATTTTTTTATTCATTCGTCTGCCACTGGACACTCCAGTCACGTCCAGATTTTGGTGACTGTGATGAATGTGGCTGGGAATACAAGTGTACAAATAATTCTCTTGGGGACGCTGCTTTCAGTTGTCCTGGAAACAGATTCAGAAGTGGGGTTGCTGGATCAGGTCGTAATTGCACTTTTAATTTTCTGAGAACCTTCCAATTGTTTCTTTTCAGAGTGATTGCACTGTTTGACAATATCTCTCCTTTTCTTTTTTTAATACTAATCATCATAATATATGTGAAAAAGAGTGTATTTTATTAATATCCAACATAATGCCATTTTGAGACTTGTTTCATGGCCCAGCATAGGGTCTGTGTGCAGTGGATGTTTCATGACTACTTGAAAATAATGTGCACTCTGCAACCATTTGCTGTGTTAGTCTATAAATATCAATTAGGAAAAGTTTTTGATAGTGTTGTTTAAATACTTTATGTCCTTCTGATGTTTATTTTTTGTCTACTAAAGGAAGGTGCTAAAAACCTTCACTATCAACAATGTTTCACTAAATAGCCTAGATGAACCTAAATCCCTTGAAAGATGCAACTTGTCAAAATGAATATAAAAAGAAATAAAAATAAGTATAGCCCTTTATGTCTTAAAAAATTAAACCTGTCACATACACTATTTCCTTATAAAGAAAACTCCAGGTCAGATCAACTTCTCCCAGAGGATTCTATCAAATAATTATGGAATAGTTAAGATTAATTTGCACAGACTCTTTCTGAACACAGAGGAGATGAAAACGCTTCCACCAGAGTCAGCACCAAGCTGATCCCAAACTGTAAAAAAGACTTTACACAAAAAGAAAATGATAGATCAATATCTCCCTTATGCATAAAAATCCTCAACAAAGTATTAGGAAAAGGAACCTTGCAGTATGCAGAAGTGTAGTATGTGGCGTCCAAGTAAGGATTACCCTAGGAATGCAGCATTGGTCGAGTGTTCAGAGCATGATCAGCATGTTAACAGGACGGAGAATCCTGCGAACCTCTCCTCATGGCGGGAAACACATTTGGGAACGTGGAATGCCCATGTGATAACACCACGTTCAGCAAAATGGGAAGAGATGGGGACCTCTTTAATAAAGGGCATTCACGAACGAGGTGCACATAGTTAACTACATGCTTCATAGTCAAACACTGAAAGTTTCCCTTCACAGCGGCCCCAGGGCATGGGGGTCTGATTGCACCAAGTGTTGCACTGGAACTTCTAACCCATGCTCCAAAGTCAGGGAAATACAAACGGGAAAGGAATGATAATCTGCTTCTTTTTGCAGGCAACATGGCAACATGGTACCACATATATAAACTCCAAAGGATTTAATAAAAAGGCAAAACTTACAAGGACTAAAATATAACCAGATCGTTGGATAAAAGCTCTGTATTCAAAAATTATGTTTGTAATGGGGCTAAGGGTGTCATTCAGTGGTAGAATGAGAGCTTAGCATGTATGAGGCCATGAATTTGGTCCTCATCATGCTCCCCCAAAAGACCCATGTTATATATCTATCAACAAGCAACTGGGGGCTGGGAATTTAGCTCAGTGGCCTAAGTGCCTGCCTGGCAAGCCTGGGGTCATGGGTTCAATCCCTGGTACCACCAAAAAAACCCACAAAAAACAAACAAACAAATAAAAAACAAGCAACTGGAAGAAATGTAAGAGGATACCATTTGTTATAACACCAAAACATCGATTATTATTTAAATTAAATTTATTGGTACAGTTGAGATATGCATAGTGATCACATTCATCATAGAGAATTTGTACCTGTACATGATATATCTTGTTTACTTTTTTTCCTATTCCTCTCCCCTCTCTTCAACCCCTCTTCCTCTCCTTATTTACCAAGTTTTATTTTCATTTTATCCTTTAAAAATTATTTAGAAATGAATTTAATGAAAAGTGCATGATCTTTACACTGAAAACAACACTCGCTACATCAACCAAAGAATGCAAATTAAAGCCACCATGAAATGACACTGCATATTTATTAGAATGGCTAAGATGGAAAAAAGTGGCCATGTTAAATACTGATGAGGGTGTGCTACAGTCGAATCCTTCACAGGATTAGTGGGAACGTAAAATGGTGCAATCATTTTGGAAGATTAATGTGGCAATACCACTTAAAAGTCTTTGTCACCCCTCATGGTGAAGCTGCCATGTCACTCTGCACCAGGTGTGGATGACAGGGACACGCAAAGCAAACCAAACATGGGATCCCACCCCACACTCAAGGGTGAACACTGCCAAACACACAGAAGAAGCTGGGAATGGCAGATCATGCCTGTAATTCCAGCACCCTGGGAAACTGAGGTAGAAGGATCTTAAATCCCAGCTCAGCCCAGGCAGGTTAGTGACTAAGCAATATCCCATCTCAAAATAAAATAAAATAAAATATAAAGGGCTACAGATACAGCTCAGAGTAAAGGCCTTGGGATCAATCCTTAGAACTGGAAAACAAAAACAAAAAAAAAATAGAAGATGGGTTTGTTGGTGAAGATGTGGAGACACTGGGCTCTTGTACTCTGCCAGTGGGATGTAAATGATGCAGCCACTTTGGGAAGCAGCATGGATTTTCCTCAAAAACTTAACAACAGACTTACCACACAAGTCAGCCATTTCAATTCTGGATATGCACACCAAAGAACTGGCAGCAGGACACCAGGAGCCTCGTGTCCACTCAGTTTCATAGAAGCATTACATGCAATAGCAAAGGCAAAATCAACCAAGTGCCCTTGAGCAGACAAATGGATAAACAAGATGATGTCTATCTGCTGGTGGAATATTATTCAATCATCAAAAAGGATGTGTTACAACAGGACAGGATACTAAATGAAATAAACCACAACAAATACAGTGTGGTTCCACTTCTGTGAGCCCCTGAGAGCACTCAGGGTCATAGAGACAGAAAATAGAATATAGGTTCCTGGCAGCTGAGTTTAAGGGGTGAGGTTTGGTGTTTAATAGGGGCAGAGTTTCTGTTTGGGAAGAAGAAAAAGTAACAGAAAGGGATGGTGGTGAAAGTTACGCTATGTGAATGTACTGAATGCCGCCAAACTGTGCAATTTAAAATGGCTGAGACACCCCAAGTGGTAGCATACAGCTGTAATCCCAGCACTCAGGAGGATCTCCCTGAGTTCAAGCCCAACCTGGGCTACATAGGCCTGCCCAAACTATGTAGTGACACCCTGTCTCAAAAAAAAAAAAGGAGAGGGAAGTAGGGAAATGGTATTCAAAGGGTAAAAGGTCTCAATTAGACACTCTGAATTTTAAAATGTGGAAGATGGTAAACTTTCTGTTATATGTCTTTACCTAATTATTTTTCAATAAAGACTTAGGGAAAAAAGACCTGGAAATTCAGACTAGTGGGAGATTGGGGCCACTTTTGCAAATATCTCCCACTACCTGGATTCTAAGCTAGGCTCTTCCTTGGCCTCTCTGAGTACTGATGACATTGTCTCTAAACTGAAGTGAACATCAAACTACTGGCCAGATGTTGAGATGGGGGGGGAGGGGATGAATTGATTCCCTTGAATGTGTACCTGGCCGAGTCTACCCTCTCCATCTCATGTGGGAAGTAAATGTCACCCTAATTGCCAAGCCCAGGACTTTACATCACAGCTACAGATGTGGATGCCAACTAGCAAAGGAAAAGAGAAATCTCAGGGTGGGGCAGTGTCTAAAGAGCAAAATACCTTCTCCAAAAGAACAACAAAATCTGAGGGTAACCGAGGTTGTGCTGCACTCAGTGGAGAACACTCCCAAGTTCCCAAATTAAAATAAACTCGGGTCTGCACCCACCAGATAAAAATTGCTTTCTTCCCGACTATTGGAAAAATCCTGGAGCTTAATGAATTCTAACAATTCAAGGACTGGCTAAGAGTGCTAGGGGTGAAATGTGCTCTACCACTGAGTTGCACACCTAGCCCAAAGAAAATTTTGTCACAAAGCTGAGGATGGAACCCAGAGTCTTACACATGCCAGGCAGGCGCTCTACCCATGGGCACACCCCACCTCCTGGGATCTTGAATACTTTGTGTTCCAGAGGTTAATTGGGCCCAGTACAAGACTTTCCCACTTTTCTCCAGATGAACTTGGAGAGACTACATAGTGGGTCTCTATAATCTCCTCCAAAGACAGTGAGCATGCTCTAGTCTTGCTTTGTACTTTTATTTTTTACATAAAGTATAGCCCCACCTCCACGTTTGATTTCCACTTGTTTGCTTAAGAAGACCCTTCAATGAATCTTCTCAAAATGACAATTTGAGCCAGACCTGCACTGTGACACATTCCTGGGATCACAGCACTGAGGGAGGGTGACACAGGAACAACAAAAACTCTAGTCCTAACTGAGTGCTTTAGCAATTTATTAAGAGCCTGTTTCTAAATAAAAATAATTTTAGGGCTGGGGATTTAGCTCAGTGGCATAAGTGCCTGCCTTGCAAGCATGCGGTCGTGAGTTCGAACCACAGTACTGATAAATACTACTACTACTAATAATAATAATTTAAAAAAATTAAAGCTGGGAATGGTGGCACACACCTGTAATCCTAGTACTGAGGAGGCTGAGGCAGGAGGATTGCTAGGAGTTCGAGGCCAGCCTGAATTACAAAATGAGTTTAAAGCCAGCCTGAACTGCACAGTGAAACCTTGTCTCAAAAAAATAAAGACCAGGGATATAGCTCTGCGGTCAAACACTTGCGGGCTCAATCCTCAGACCACTAGATTAATTAATTAATTAACTCATGATAGGACCGGGGACATAGTTCAGTGTGAGGGTCCTGGGTCCGATATCCAGTACTACAAGGGGAAAACAGTGCTACAGTGATTTTTTAGTCCACGTAGGCAAGAAAGTAAACTATCGTGTCTAAAAAGCCATCTCTGGAACTTAAAAAAGCAAGACCCCCTCTACCGGCTTCCTGCAACTGGAAGTGACCAGGGATTACCACGCCCATGACCCCACCATGATCGGGACCAGCAGGCACTCTCTTCCCTCCTACATCGTGGGAACATCCGGGCCACCAGGCAATGAAGACAGGCGAGCAAGCGCTTCCCGGGGACTTGCTGAATGTTGCTCCACGGCGCCACCTTGCGGCAATATGGAGCGCGGCAAGGCTGTTGCCTGGACCTTCAGTTTCTTGTTCTTCCTCCGTGGCCTGCTGTTAGCACCACGCTTTGTACTGACTCAGCCCGCAGGGTCCTGGATCTAGTGGTTTGCGGGAGAAGGCGAAGTGATTTCCCTACCTTGTGTGGCGCTTAGGGTCAGAAACCTGCATATAAAACTCAAAACTCCTTCAAAATTCTCTAAAGCATCCTCCCTTCGCAGAATTGAGAGCTGGCTGCAGCCTGGATACCGCACATCCCACGAGGGCTGCAGTGCACCTTCAGGAGTTTCCGTGGGAGGTCCGTAGGCCATGGGAGGTGCCCTGAGGAAACTGGGGCCAGGTCTTCTCCTCTTCCTTTGCTGCTTTCTGGCTTTCGATGCAAGTGGTTACTCTGCCATGTGCCCCTGCCGAGATGTGCGGCCCTCTGAGCCACTCCATGTTGGACTTTGCTCTCCAGATCCATAAGCCCAAATAAACCTTTTCTCTCTATAAGTTAGTTGCCTCAAGTACTTCATTGTAGTGATGGAAAGCTGATAAAAGGAAGAGTTAAGGTATTAAAATTCTCTCTCCAGCTCTCTCTGGTTCTGATTTGTTGCAAATTAAATGTGCATATCATAACTCAAGTTACTTGTAACATGAGATATAGGAATAATGGATATAATATGTCCTTTAATTCACAATAACGATATGAAGAATGCGTTATTATGTTCTACACGCGCCTTTTATTGACGCAGAAACTGAATCTCAGAGAGGGCCCATATTTAGCCTCAGCTTTTGAAAATGGCCGGTGACCTCTCCCCAGCCCCACTGGGTCATTACATGTGCTTAAACAACTCTGCTATCCAGGAGGCAAGTGGGTGTCCTGTAGCTCAAGCTACCAAACAACTCTCTGTCTTAGGCTCAGACCACACCCCCCAGAGGCCATCTGGCTGGGATAAGTGCTACTTAGGGTGCAGGAACCAGGACACGCCTCTGAGTGGAGAGTAAGAGACAATGTTCCTGTAGATGTTCAACAAGTTAAAGACAGGTGAGAACAAACAGAAAAACACGCGTGTTAGCCAGCCTTCCATTACTATAATAAAATATGGGAGATCACCAGGTTGAAAAGAGGAAGGGTTTATATGGTATGGCTCATGGTTTTGTGAGTTCAGTCTATGGTCAGGTGACCTCATGACTTTCGGGCCTATAGTGAGGCAGATGGCATGGTGGGAGCATATGATGGAAAAGTCTGCCAGGAAGCAAAAGAGAAAAGAGGAGTAACTGGGGCCCCACTATCCCTTTCAAGGTTGCACTCCTTATAACCCAGCTTCCTCCCACTAAGCCCTGGCTCTTGATGGTTCCACCACCTTCCAATAGTGCTATTGTGTAAAGACCAAGCCTTTAACACATGTGACCCGAACTCTGCTATGGGACAGAGGAACAGGAAGAAACCCTGGGCGGCTCAGCAGCAGGATGTAGTCTTCGGGATTACAGAGACCCAGGTATCCTGGGTTAGAGAGGCAGGATAGGGATGAATGAAAGATGGCCTCAGTGTCATCATAAAGGATGAGCCTGGTGAGGAGAGTAGGACTCCGGAAGCAACCTGGCCTTTAAAATCTTGGCTCAGGTTGCCTAGCACTATGTCACTTGGGTCCTGGGTGCAGGTGGAAATGCCTGCTGTGAGTTCTACCTCTGGTAGAACTGCTCCTGTTTAAATTCCACTGCTCCTGTTTAAACTCTTCATCTATCAATTCAGCAGCCTCAGTGGAAACCACCACCTTGTCCAAAAAGCTCTGGCAGCATCTCGTGAAGGGTTTCATTTGTCCAGCCTGAGTTATGTGCCTGTATCTGACCAATGGTAGTGGCCAATATGTAAATTAAACACCCACCTGTGGAGTACACTGTAATTGTCAGCTTTTATTACTGTAATGGGATATCTGAGGTGGGCTACTTTATAAACAGAAGGAGTTTATTCTGGATCCTTGTTTTGGAGGCTGGCATCCTAACAGCTTGGCACATGCTCTGCTGAGGACCCCTCAGGGCTGTTTCACATCATGGTAGCAGAATGTGTGTCTATGTCTCTATTCATGTGTGAGGCCTCCCTCTCCATTTAAGGCATCAGGATTTATGAGGCTTCACCCGCTGACCTAATCTAATCTAATAACTTCCACAGTCAGATTAAATCTGCACTCTTTTAATACTGGGAACTAAACTTTAGAGATTAAACTTAAAGTTTGGGGGAACAAGTCATGTTCGGCCCCAGAAGACCACATGAGCTTGGCGTGGGAGACACCTAGGTCGCCAGAGTGGGACATGACTGGCAAATCCCCAACGCTCAGCCCCACCTGCGTAGGCTTCCGGATGTGAGACTCAAATAAATCTGTGCTTTCCTAATAACAGAGCCACTGCCAAGACCCAGGAGCAGTCCCACGCCAATGGGTGTGGTCCCCAAGTGGGCCACCACTCTCCCACTGGGACACCTGCTGGCTTGGTCTCTCCTGCATTATGTCCAGGTGAGACTCTTTCCCAGGACTGCACAGATTTCTTTCTTTTTTCTAAAGTGTCCAGTGCCTTTTCAGGTCATACCAATCCCAGTTCAAGCTCCTGGGATTCCACTGTACCCAGGGTTGTCCCGGGCTTCCCTGTGCACATCGTCTGCATTCCCGCTCTCCCCTCCTGTTAGCTAGTGTATGTCACACACTCAGAACACTTGTTCCACTCCACAGCACACTTTGCCATGAAAAATTGATTTTATAGAAAATCCTTGCATTTAATTTTCTAGCTCCGGAAACTGAGGCTCAGAAAGGGGATTGGACCTGCCCGAGGTCACACAGGCTTGGGAGTGGGTTACACCTGGGCCTCATCCTCCCCCATGTCTCTTGTGTTTTCTCCACCAAGTTGCCTTCCTCTGAACAGAAAGGGACAGAATTTTCTATTTGGGTTCAAGTCATGGAATGAAATACAGTTGGATTTAAATTTATTTCCTTTTTTTCAGCACCGGGGATTGAATCCAGGGCCTTTACAATGGAGCCACATCCCCAGACCCTCTTTTTTTTTTTTTTTTTAATTTTGAAACAGAGTCTTGATAAATTGCCCAGGCTGAGCTTGAATTTTTGATTCTCCTGCCTCAGTCTCCCAGAATGCTCAGATTCAGACTGTGAGGGTTTTTTTTGTTTGTTTGTTTTTTGATACCAGGGATCGAACTCATGACCTTGTGCTTGCAAGGCAGGTGGCTTAAGCCACTGAGCTAAATTCCTAGATACTGAATGAGACATACCAAAAATTATTTGTTGCTTATTGGACTTCAATATAACTGAATACCTTGAGCTTTTGTTTGCTGGCCCTGGCAGTCCTACCTTGAGGGGAGACTAAAATCATGGTCACAGGAACCTAGAGAGGGACAGAGATCTCCCGAGATGCCTCAGAGAGTGGGTGGTAGATCCAGGGCTGGGCTCCCCACTCTTGTCCCTTGGTCCTGGCCTGGTAGGCAGCTGTTGTGCACTCTGCTGTCCTGGAGCAGGGAGTGGTGGTGAGGACAGCTGCTCTGGTCCCAGTCCCTGTAGGCTGCCTACATGTCCTCACCCCTCCCAGCTGTCCTCCTGGGCAGAACTGTGAAGCAAATCCCCAGGTGGCAGAGATGGGAGAGCAAGGTCACGGCAGTTGACAGAAGATGGTGTTGACAGAGCTTGCTGCACTGGGAGACAGCTGCTCAGGAAGCAGCTAATTAAGCAAAGACTCCAATTAAGAAACAATTTGCGTGTTTACAGCAGAATCCGACAGCCACCCAGCCGTGGCAGAGAGCAGCAGGGGCTCGGTCCTTGCTCCTCTCAAAGGAGCCAAGGGATCTTACCTTGCTGCCACTTCCTGGGCTGTGAAATGAGGGTGTCATTGGCATTGAGGGACCCTCTGGCCTCAGAATGGGCCATGCTGGAGAGAGGGAGGGTCTTTGCTTCCAGCGTTGCAAGAATTAATGTCTTTTCCCCTATCTGTGTTCCACTGGGGGCTGATTATGCTCTGATTCTAGTGGATTTGAGTGCCAGCCTATGAAGCAGCTGTGCCTGCATTGTCTTGTACACCCAGTTTCATTTCCCTTTCTGGATCCCGTTCCTCTAGGGTAACAATCCAAGGATTCTCCACTTTCTGCACCCGAGAGGGGCCAGGTGTGCTGTGTAAGCTGAGGTCAGCAGCCTCCACTGAGATCGCCTCGGTGCCATCTGGGCCTCAGGAGTGGTCCTTGCTGATTGCCATGGAGACTGCAGTCCCATCTGCTGAGGATGTGGCTTGAGGTAAATGATTGCAGTAATGACCCCTATAATTCTTCCTTTGCTGTATTCACATGCCTCACTTGTCTTCTCCTTCCCTACTGGATGCAGGCTTGCCCCTGTGACTTGCTTTGACAAATGGAATTGTGGGAGAGTTAACCCAAACTGTAGCTTGAAAATGCTCTTGGTGATTGTGGCTTTGTCTCTTGGAATCCATGAGGACATATCTGGGCCAGCATGTCAGAATGTAAGAGACACAGGTTAATGGAGCACTAACCCAGAAGGTTGAGTTGTCCTAGCCAAGGCTGACCCCACTGCTATTCAAGTACCATTGAGGTTAATAGGACCATCCAGCAGATCAAAGGACACAGAAAAAACAGTGAATGTTTTCATTTTAAACTTTTAAGTTTTGGGGTTATTTGTTATGCAGCAATAGTTAACTGATACATGGATTTTTCCCACTCCAGTATTTCTGCCCTCTTCCTAGGCACTGCTAGGTTGCCAACAATATATAGTATGCATGGGAGAAGTTCTGCTATCACTTACAGAGGTTTGTAATCCAAACCGCAAGATGTCCTATCATGTGGAAGTGGAATAGGTTTTCTCATGATGTTCTTGGAAATATAAAGTTTATTATTTGTAAAATATTATTCGATAAGGTGCACTAAAAGCTTTTGAATTGATTCAATTTAATGAGGAAATAATTTGAAGTTCAAGGGGAAAATATTTAAGAGATGTTGTCTTGTTGTGTTGACATGAACTGGCTAGCAATCCTCTTGCCTCAGCCTCCTCTGTAGCTCAGACTATAAGTATGTACTATCTTACCTCACTTTGGGGAAAAAAATCTCTAAAAGGATAAATCTTTGTATGGGATTTTTAAAAAATTGTAGTGTATTTTATACTACTAAAAATTTATAAAACATTTAAACATCGAACAATATAGTTAAGTAAATGATGATATATCCAGTTTATGTATTATGTACAATCATTTAAAACAATGTCTATAAGCAATTTATAATCAACACAGGGAAATCTTTGCACTATGCTCTCAGGGAAAAAAAAGTATTTTATAAAGTTGTATAGGATGCAGTCTCATATATTCAAAAGTGAGGAATGATTTGATTGGAGATAGTTGATTTGGTGGTAGAATTATGACTGTTTTATATCATTTATGTATGTTTCTGGGTTTTCCACATCTTGTATGAACATGTGTCTTTTTCATATCCTGAAAAAACCTTATTTACATCCATTAGTATTGGGATTATTTTAGAGCTGGCAGGAAAATGCAACATTCTTGCTTAGAAGTTAATACAGGGGACTGGTGAATATCTTCAAGCAGTGGAGGAGGTTGTTTCCCAAGCAGGTGACATTTAGGCCACAGAGATTTATTCCAGCAGAAAACTACTGCCATCCTCAGGGACAGAGAAAGGCATGGGGATGCCTAGGAGTTGGGAATGTCTGGCAGGAGTCAAAGTCATGGGAGGAGACTTCTTGGTAGGAACGTGGAGCCACCAAAGTTCCCTTGGGAACCTAGGGGAAATGAAAATGTCACTAAGATAAGATAGGACAGGTTACTTACCCCCAATTTAAGTCCATACTCTTTTCCTGTAAGAAAGTTCTCTGCCATCTAAATTGTCTGCCCATAATGTTTCCATAGGGGACACTTAAATGGTTACTATTCCTAACCATGCTTTTGGCTTCCTGGAAATAAGGAAGTTGGTCCATCTGCCCACTCAGCCTCTGGGACCAGACCGACTTCAAATGCAATGGAACCATGGTGACCCATGTTGTCCTTTAGTCAAATTCCCCTTCTCTCATGCCATGACTGTTGATAATCGCCATACCAATGACCAGAAAAGAGCGAAAAGCCATGACACCTAAATCCTTGGGAAATGTCCATCCATTCCTACCAACCCATGCATATTCCTCTCCTCCATTTCCTATCATCCCTTCATTTTGCATAACATCTCTGTGACATTGAGGAAAATGATGGATCTAATGCAATTTTGACAGTTATTGAGTGAGTATCCTAAGATGAATCCAGTTGGTATCTCCATGGATGGTGGCAAAGAATCTGGCTCCCACCAAAGGCTTGGCATCCCTGGGACTCATTCATCTGGAGAGAACCATGTCTAAATCCTCACAGTACAGTCAAGAGCCTCCATGATTCCTCAGTAGCTGCCAGACTTCTTGACCACATGAGCACTCTATTTGACATTATTCTCTAGATTTTTGATGCTGGGAATTGAACCCCAGGCTTCACACATGCTAAGTGCGCCATCCACCACTGAGTAATTGGCAGGTGGTGGGGCCTCAGGAAAGGAAGTTGGGTTATTGGGGTGCTTAACTCTCCCCTAGTGAGGTCTATGGTGCCCCCAGATCCTCCTGTTCCTCTTTCTCTTTGCTTCCTGGCTACCATGAGTTGAGTGCATTCCCCACCATGATGTGCTGCCTTTCTACAGCCCCAAAAGCAATGGTGCCTGCTGATAGCTGAAACCTAAATCTGTGAGTAAAAACAAACTTTTTTTTTTTTTTTTGGTACCAGAGATCAAACTCAATGACCTTGCACTTGCCAGGCAGCTGCTGTGCCTCTGAGCTAAATCCCTGGCCCACCTCTCTTGTTTTTAAGTTTATCATCTCAGGTATTTGTTACAGTAACAGAAAGTGAATGCATTTGGGACTATTGTAAATACCATGCATGGAATAAAAAAACATGTCAAATGAAAAATACATGCCTAAAACATATGTCAGAAGTAGATTAAATTTTATCCATCAACAAAGAGCCCAAATCTACAGGACACATGCAGAAAACTTAACAATAAAATAAGCGGTGGCTCTTAATAATTCATGAAGTTGCTCAACCTCCATCAGAATAAAAGAAATTACTTATTGAAACAACCAGGCATCTAGGTGTGTACCCAAGAGAAAGGAAAACCTGTGTCCATACAAAAACTTGCACATGAATATTCATAAGCAGTATTATTCATGATTACCAAAAACATACCAGAAATATCCATTAACTGATGACAGATGGGTAAACAAAATGTGGCTTATTCATATAATGCAATGTTCTTTGGCTATAAAAAGGAATAAAGCAAGGTGTAGTGGTACCCATCTGTAATCCCAGAACTCTGGGAGACTGAGGCAGTAGAATTACAAGTTTCAGCACCATCTGGGTAACTTAATGACTTGGCAAAACATTGTGTCAAAAATAAAATTTAAAAATGGCTGAGAATGTTATTTGGTCAAAATACTCTGGGTTCAGTTCCTAGTAGCGGACAGACAGACAGACAGACAGACACACACACACACACACACAGAGATAGAGAGAGAGAGAGAGAGAGAGAGAGAGAGAGAGAGAATGAAGGGCTGATATGTGCAGAGACTTGGACATCGATAGAATTTGGTACCCAGGGGATTCCTGGATGCAAAGGTAACCTGTGTATTGCATATTCTTGATATTAAAAAACACGGAAGTATAAATTTTTTGCTTTCCAGATCAGCAAGATGTATAAATAATGGCTCAGAGAAACCAAGCTTTTCATACATGTTGAGAAAAGTGTAAGAATGCATCACCATTTGGAAGAGCACTTTGGCCATCTCAACCAGAATGAGCACTTCTAGCTGACCCTAGGAAAATGCTTGCGGTGTCTCCAGCAACACCAAGGCTATATGGGGCACTGTAAGAACAAAGAAAGTGGAAACAGAGGATGAAGCACAGGATGGGATAGAGCACAGCCACTGAAAAGAAGGGAGTAGATCAGGCCACGATGATGCAGAAAGATCTGCAAAGATCTATTTTGGTTTTATGTTTGACTGGTTTGTTTTTGAGATAGGGTCTCATTATGTAGCCCAGGCCGGTCTTGAACTCAGTATGTAGCCCAGGCCGGTCTTGAACTCAGTATGTAGCCCAGGCTGGTCTTGAACTCAGTATGTAGCCCAGGCCGGTCTTGAACTGATGGTTATGCTTCTGCCTCAGCCTCCCAAGTGCTGGGATTACGGGGGTGCACCACCCCACCTGGCTAGGATGTTTTAGATGAAAACATAGTCTGATACAATGATATTCATTCTCACATTTTCTCCTTCATTTCCCCTCACCTCTCCCCTGCCCCAGGGTCTCATGCAAGCTGGCAAGCACTCTAGGGCTAGGCTGGAACTTGTAATTTTTCTGCCTCAGCCTCCCAGTGTGAGGATTAGAGGTATGCATCAGTACACCCGGCTCTGAATCTCTTTTTATAAGTAAAAAAGCTCTTATGCCAATGTATTCAGGAAGAAAAGGCAGAGCATGATCTCTGGGGAGAGCAACTGCAGTAGGAAAGAAGGCTGTAGTTTTCATTTTATGATCTTTGGAAGCATTTGCATTTTCTCAGCATATGCATCCATTGAGTTTATTTTAAAAATGCCACTGGGATCATCTGTGTGGTGGCATCACAAGCCATTTTCATGTTCTTTACACTTTTCTGTATCAAAAAAAGAAAATCTTTTAAAGTCTTGTGCGTTCCGGTAGAACATGTCTCAGTTCTCTGTGCACCTGCACTGCTGTTCCCAGGGGACGCCAATTACAGCCCACTGCCTGCCTCTCCAGGCCTCAGTTTCCCCTTCTCAGGAGACGGCAGCAGGACAAGAAGTGTTGTGCATATAGGGCACGGTTGCCGGTTCTGAGGGACCGAGGGACTGAGGCTGCCTTTTGTAGTTCCCAGCTTCCATCTGGAGGGGCAAGCGGTGCACTGCAGCGAGAAGATGCCCAGGGCCCTGCAAACGTGCGGCGTGCATCCCAGGAGACTGAGTCTGTGCTTCTATGTCTGCCTGCTCGCTTATGTATCCGGGTTTTGTGCATGTGACAGACTCCGGGGCTTCTCTTGCCTTGCATGCTCTCCATTTGTTATTTAATTGTTTAGTTATCTTTTGGTGCTGGGGATTGGACACGTGAACTTGTGTGTGCTAAACACGTGTTCTGCCACTGTGCTACAACACCAGTCCTCTACTGTCTTTTTGTTTCTTCCTTTCTTCTTTTACTGGTGTTTTCAGACAGGGTCTCAGTAGGTAGTCCAGACTGGCCCTGAGCTCACGGTAATCACCCCACCTCAGCCTCCAAAGTGCTGGGATTATAAGTAGTACCATGTCCAACTGCACTCATATTTTAATATGTAGTTTTAAAATCCTTTCTCCCTCCTTCACTATATGCCAGGCCCACAGAACCTGAATCTGCCCTTGGTGAACATACACTTCAGTCCATGCCTATACCATGACTTCCTCTCTACCGGCCTGGCCTTTCCTCCCCATCCCTTCCTTTCTATCTTGCTCTCCAGGGAAGGAGCATAGCTATGATGACATTTAGGATTTGGGGGCCTCCCGTGTACATTTGGGAACAGTCAGAGACATAGAGGCTGGAAACTGGGCTGGGGTGGTCAGTGCTGGGACTGGGGCTCGGTGGCATGCTCTCTGGCAGCTTGTGACATTCCGCACCGTGGGCATCTGTATGGTGCGTGGTGTGGTGCTGTGTGGTATGGTGGTGAGCATGGGTCCCTTACCCTGTGCTACTAAGGACAGCCTGCACCTGCATGTGCTGTGGTTGCAGCTGGAAGCACTGTGGCTTATGAGATCCCTTGGCCAGGGAACCCCCATGGGGCAGCCTCAAAGACATAGCAAACTGCTTGTTGCCAGGAGCCCTGCAGGGAGGGATGATGTCATCCTTGAGGGGCCTTGCAGGACTGTCTGACTAAAGCTGGGGCTTCTGCAAGTTCTGCCCAGGTAGTCTCGCAGATGCAGTGATTTCTGGTCTCTGGAATCATCAACTAGTCACCAATGTGGACCAGTTCCTTGGCTGGGGTATCCATGGTAAGCAGACATGGCCAGGACTAAGCATCAGGTTTCCATGGTGATGAGTTGCCATGGTGACCACAAGAGCTCCCAGTTCACACCACTTTGCAGGTGGGAACAGAAGCACTGGGAACAGAAGGCAGGTCCAAAGAGGGCTGCAGGAAGCTCTAGAGTTATTCTTTGCTTATTTCTCACCTTGTAGAACTACTCATTTATGTATTAGTCAGCTTTCCATTATTATAACAAATATCTGAGATCATCGGCTTATAAAAAGAAATGATTTATTTTGGCTGGCAGTTGTGGAGGTTCCAGGCCTTGGTCTCCATTTTGGGCCTGCATTGAGGCAGTAAAAGCAAAACTGCTCAGCTCATGACCAGAAAGTAAAGAGGGGGACACCCAGGGATTCTGCACTTCCCTTCAAGGTCACACCACCATGACTTCACTTCTGCCCACCAGGCCCCCGATAATGCCACAGATCGAGTCTTTAGCAAATATTGGATCTATGCCATTGTTATTCATACATTATTATGTATTCTGTAGTTACTATTGTATGCCTTTCAGAAGGAGTGTTATATTTGGATCTTTTTGTGCCTTTGTTAGTCACTTTCTTGTTACTGAGACACAATATGCAACACCCACAATTTAAAGGAGGAGAGATTCATTGTGGCTCCTGCGCTTAGTCCTTCGTTGCCTGACTTAGTCAAGAAGGCATGGTGGAAGAGCTCAAGGCAGGGCAGCAGGGAAGCAGAAAGAGTGGAGAGAGGGAGGGAAACCCTTACAGGCCGCATCCCCAGGTACCGGCCTCTCCCGACCAGGGCCTCCCAACAGCAAGCCAGCAGTCAGCCCCCATAATCCAGTCACTTTCTAAAATCCCCATCCAGGAGCACATGAGGCTCTGGTTGGACATTTAGATACAAACCATAACACCTCTTTCTCTGTTTCTGTCTCTCTGTCAGTGATGGGGAGCAAACCTGCAAAGGGCTGCGCTCTTTTTAGTTTGGAGACAGGGTTTCAGGCTTGGACTCACAGACACGCTAGAATGCTGTCACAGAAGCCCCAAACTCAGTGGCTGAAGTCACACAGCTTCTTGCTCATACAGGTCAGAGCATTGGCAGCTGGCCTGAATGACAGTGTCTCCAAACCCTTCTGGGCTCCCAGACCAACTTCCCACTTAGTCACCAAGACAAAACTTAAAACACTCAGTCCAATCTGCTGGCTTCAGCCTCACTCCCTGGTCTGAGCAGCACCAAACCTGCATTGTCCCGACAGAGGCTCATCCGTGTGGCTTGCCAACCCCTTGAGCAAGTTTGCTGAGGCCAAGTCTGTGCTCATTCAGTCACACAAATACTGGGCTCTGAATGTACTCTCTCTCTTGTGTTGTTATTAAATATTAATTTTTCTTTTGTGGCTATTGCTCACTCTGTCTACATCACTAACCTTGAGGCAAGTTATTTACCCTTTTGTGCCTCTGTGCCTTCTTCTATGAGGATGACCATAGTTCACTCCGCAGAATTGTTTTAAGGATGCAATGAACCTAATGCTTTTAGAATGGAGCCTAGCACGAGTGGCACTGTCTCAATAATAATGAGTGTAATTATCTGCCTCTCCCAAAGCCTCTGTGAGCTAAGTGAGTAGCCATCACTTCATTTTCAGATGCACAAATGGAAGGACCAGCACCTATAATCCCAGCACCTGGGAGGCTGAGGCAGGATGATTGCTGGGAGTCTGAATCCAGTCAGGGCTAGCTAGGCTGTGTTCAAGGACAGCCTGAATGAACTACATAGCAAGAGACACTGCCTCAAAACAAAATAACGAAAGAAGGAAAAAATTGGAAGGGCCAGAAAACGGAACCAACTTGAAAAAGTTCCCTGGCAGGTAGCCCAGTCTGAGTGTAACACACACGTGGACTTTGTGATAAAATTGGGGTGATGTTGGCCCCCCTCATAAGGTTACCGTGTTAGGCTCAATCGCATCTGAGTGGCAGGCTCTCGGCAGGCACTCTTCCCTTTCTTGTCCTCGAGGCCCCGCCCTGCCACCCTGGATCCCAGTAGCCCTGTCCCTGGCCACCCTCTCTGGTCAGCTGCTTCCGTTGTTGTGGTAAGGACAGCTGCACAGACAGAGCTCCATTGTCTGTGTCCTCTGGTCTCTATTGTTTAGGGCCCCTCCCAGGTGCCAGCCCTGCAGACACCCCTAGAGGCCCTGGGCATCATGGGGAAGCCCAGAAGGGAGTGTGCAGGTACCCCGTGTACCTGAAGTTTGGGTCAGCAAACCTGTTCTACAGTTGAGGAAAGTGAGACTCGGAGAGTGCACGTCTCACAGCAGAGCTGTCAAGGATAGGACAGGTGGGGGCTCAGGAACCCAGGACGGCGCTCGAGACCCCAAGACTAGTGACGTCACGGCTCACATTAGGCATTAGGTCAGAGAAAGCAAGATTAGGCAACCCCCATCGCCCCCCGCCCCGCTTTACAGATGGACCGAACAACTCTGAAAGTGCCAAAGGTCACACAGCGAGCAAAGCTCTCCCGCCTCTAGGGAAAAACCGAGTTTCTCACTCTCAGCATTTCCCAGTCCTTAACCGGTTTGGAAGCGCGCAGGAGCAGGCTGGGCGTTCGGAACTAGGCACAGGGAGGCCACGCCTCCTGGGCGGGGCCACGCCGCACGTTCCTCCCCTGTGCGACGCGCCTCGGTGAAACCCCCTAAGGCGCTCCCTTCGAGGGGCGTGGCTTTCCGAGCTCGGTGAGATTCCACTGGATATTGTCTGAGGCGGGAGGGACTTTGAGCTTGATGGACGTCGTGGGCAGGGCCTTCTTTCAGCGGGCAAGGGGACGCGGGATTCCGTCCTTCTGTGACGCAGGCGCAGGCGCGGGAAAGGTGGGTGGGGCTTGCGCTGACGGCCGGAGCT